>CAWUFW010016773.1:0-200000 GCA_963921515.1 Calotriton arnoldi | reverse complement strand
CCACGTTTTGTTCAGGAATGAATCCATTTAAAAACAAGCATTGGTTACAACAAGAGCCACTAACAGATTTGTACATTAATGCAGCAATCTACTAACCACCAATGAAGCAGAAGTGAAACATAATATTGACGCATGAAATAACAGGATATGCATTACTTGTAAACATGCTCAATTAGTTCTATTGCTGCTGAGTTAAGTTTCCTCGTAACATCCTGGACACTCAGTCAAGAGCATCAAGGGGGCGCCTAGAGGCAGGGGCTGGGACAGGCGGTAGCTCACCTTGCGGCGGACCGCCAGCTCGATCCCAAGATCCAACTACGAGCTTTTTAACTGCAGCAACTTTAATATACGCTATTGGAGCTGGAATTACCGCGGCTGCTGGCACCAGACTTGCCCTCCAATTGATCCTCGTTAAAGGATTTAAAGTGTACTTATTCCAATTACAGGGCCCGAAAGAGTCCTGTATTGTTATTTTTCGTCACTACCTCCCCGAGTCGGGAGTGGGTAATTTGCGCGCCTGCTGCCTTCCTTGGATGTGGTAGCCGTTTCTCAGGCTCCCTCTCCGGAATCGAACCCTGATTCCCCGTTACCCGTGGTCATCATGGTAGGCACAGAAAGTACCATCAAAAGTTGATAGGGCAGACATCCGAATGTATCGTCGCCGTCACGGGTACGTGCAATCGGCCCGAGGTTATCTAGAGTCACCAAAGCAGCCGGGCGAGCCCGGATTGGTCTTGGTCTGATAAATGAACGCATCCCAGGAGGTCAGCGCTCGTCGGCATGTATTAGCTCTAGAATTACCACAGTTATCCAAGTAACAGAGGGAGCGATCAAAGGAACCATAACTGATTTAATGAGCCATTTGCAGTTTCACTGTACCGGCCGTGGGTACTTACACGTGCATGGCTTAATCTTTGAGACAAGCATATGCTACTGGCAGGATCAACCAGGTAGCCGCATCTGCTGACGGGGTGGGTTTGGGAGCCGCGTGCCCATCTCCCCGACCGGCAACCTTCGCACACCCCTCCCTCTCGTGAGCCTGCTAGGGGAAGGAGCCCGCCCGCCTGGGCGGGAGGGTTCACTGGAGGGGTGGAGAGGTGCGGTCGCACGGGCACCGGTGGGCCCAGCCGTCTCCCCCGGAAGGGAGAGGTGGGCCAAGGCGCAGCCTGAGCGAGACGAAAGGGTTAAATTGATTGGATGAGAGGCAATATATAGACACAAGCAATTCAAGCAATTCAGTACACAAAACCACATCAAGAAAAGACATTTGCATATGAACGTTTTCTGGTCTTTTTATTCTCGGATGTGCTTCATATGATAGAACCAGCCAACGCGTTTCGCCCAAACATGGGCTTCTTCAGGGCTGTGAAGGCATACAACACGAGTATAATTAAGACTGGGACGAAGGGGGGACGAAGGGGTGCCGAAGCCTGGCGGCGGCACCCCTCGGAACGGTCGTTCCGAGCTGCTGGGGAAATGCGCTGGGTGGAGAGGGGTGACGGCGTGGCGCACGGGGCCTACGGACCTGCCGGGCGGCAGCATCCGAGGGCCTGGCGCCACCCAACCCCTTCCGCTCGGGTCGGACCACTGGGGGGCACGAGCTGCTGGGGCCACTCGGCCTTCGCTCTGCTGGTTAGGGTGAAGAGCCTCCCGCCAGGTGGCAGGCCTTCGAGTCGGATGGTCCATGCGGGGTGGCAGGCCTTCTAGTACGGCCGGGGCATCCCCTGGCAGGCCGCCCTGCGCGGGGGGATGCCGGCTTCGTGTCCCTGCCTGCTCCCGGGGTGGGCAGGCTCGGAGGAAATGCCCATCGGAAAGGGGCTGAGAGGCAGGCGTGGACCAGGGCCCCGGCGGCCGGGCCCGGGTCCTGCCTTCCCCTGTTTCAGAATCGCCGGACCTCACGGAGGTCTGACTGGCCCTCTCCCTAGTAATCCGGAGGAAAAACACCCCCCTTTCTTGTAATCCGTGCACACAGGGTGACAGAGGGGACCCAAGGCGCAAACGTACCCGGCCTCCTGGATCCCTCGCTGGGTTTGGGGAGGCAAATGAGCCCTCATCGGGACTTCCAAGGAAGCCCGGCCATCTGGTCTCCCCATTGGAAAGCATTGCGCGTGACCAGATGGCCGAGGGGATCAGTGCGACCAGATGGCCGAGGAGATCGGTGCGACCAGATGGCCAAGGGGATCGGCGCGACCAGATGGCCAAGGGGATCGGCGCGACCAGATGGCCGGGCTCGAAGCGCGGCCATCTGGTCGCTCTGTGCACTAACGAAAGGGTGAGCGGGCGCCCAGGCATGGGGGCCGGAGGCACGGGGCCCCGACTGGGCCTCAGCCATGGGGCTGCGAGGGGGGGAGCCGACGAGCCCTCCGACCAGGGGCCCGCGGACACCTTGACAAGCAGGCGAAGCAGGGGAGGTCTGCACGGGACCGACGGAGCCCCGTCCCGGGCTCTTGGCATAGCGGCAGGCCAGGGGACGGGCCCAGGGCTGGAGCAGTCGACCCGGGGCCCGGCGGGGCCCCTGGACCAAGCCCGGGCTCTCGGGCACAGAGGCAATGGGGAAGCCTCCCCGGGCCCACGGGACCCCGTCCCGGGCCTTTGGCATAGCGGCAGGCCGGGGGACGGGGCCCAGGGCGAGTACCCGACCCGGGGCCAAGCGCAGGGGAAGCCACCCTGGGCCCGGGGGACCCCGTCCCGGACAACTTGCCACGCGGCAGGCCCGAGGACGGAGCCCGGGGTTGGGGAGGCTGCCCTCCCCGGGGCCCCTGGCCCCGGACGGAGCTCCTGAACCAAGCCAAGCAGGTGGAGGCTCCCCAGGCATGACAGAACCCTGTCTCGGGCCTTTGGCATAGCGGCAGGCCGGGGGACGAGGCCCAGGGCTGGAGCACCCGACCCGAGGCCCGGCGGGGCCCCTGGACCCAGCCGGGGCTCCCGGGCCCAGAGGGGCAGGAGAAGTGACCTCGGGCCCGTGGGTTCCCGTCCCGGGCACCCTACCATGCGGCAGGCCCAAGGAGGGAGCCCGGGGTGGGGAGGCCTCCCTCCCCGGGGCCCTTAGGGACCCCAGACGGAGCTCCTGAACCTAGCCAAGCGAGGGGGGCTCCCCAGGCACGACAGAACCCTGTCTCGGGCCTTTGGCATAGCGGCAGGCCGGGGGACGAGGCCCAGGGCTGGAGCACCCGACCCGAGGCCCGGCGGGGCCCCTGGACCCAGCCGGGGCTCCCGGGCCCAGAGGGGCAGGAGAAGTGACCTCGGGCCCGTGGGTTCCCGTCCCGGGCACCCTACCATGCGGCAGGCCCAAGGACGGAGCCCGGGGTGGGGAGGCCTCCCTCCCCGGGGCCCTTAGGGGCCCCGGACGGATCTCCTGAACCCAGCCAAGCAGGGGGGCTCCCCGGGCACGACGGAACCCCGTCTCGGGCCTTTGGCAGAGCGGCAGGCCAGGGAACGGGGCCCAGGGCTGGAGCACCCGACCCGGGGCCCGGCGGGGCCCCTGACCCAGCCGGGGCTCCTGGGCCCAGATGCACAAGGGAAGCCACACCGGGCCCGCGGGACCCCATCCCGGGCACCCTGCCACGCGGCAGGCCCGAGGATGGAGGTTGGGAAGGCTGCCCTCCCCGGGGCCCCTGGAGCTCCTGAACCAAGCCAAGCAGGTGGAGGCTCCCCGCGCATGACGGAACCCCGTCTCGGGCCTTTGGCAGAGCGGCAGGCTGGCGGACGGGGCCCAGGGCTGGAGCACCCGACCCGGGGCCCGGCGGGGTCCCTGGACCCAGCCGGGGCTCCCGGGCCCAGAGGCACAGGGGCAGCCTCCCCAGGCCTGCGGGACCCCATTCCGGGCATCCTGCCACGCGGCAGGACCGAGGACGGACCCCGGGCTGGGGGTGTCCTGGCCCGTCCGGCTACCGGCTGAGGACCGCTAGGCCGAGAGGGGTTCCGGAGTACCCTGTCCCTAGTAATCCGGAGGAAGGGTACCCCCCTTTCTGGTAACCTGTACTTACCGCAAGACTTAGGGGACCCTAGGCGCGGATGCGCCTGACCTCCTGGAGCCCTGGCTGGGATCGGGGAAGCAAATGAGCCCTCATCGGGACTTCCAGGGCAGCCCGACCATCTGGTCGCCCCATTGGAAAGCATTGCGCACGACCAGATGGCAGAGGGGAAAGGCGCAACCAGATGGCCGGGCCCAAAGTACGCCCATCTGCCCGCCCCGAGCCTTCGTGGGAGGGCTCCCGCCTGCCCTTTGGAGGGCTCGAGGGCTGTGCTTCCCGGGGGCTCGGAGACCCCGGCTGGGTCTCAGGCACGGGGAGGCCCGCAGGAGCTCCCGGGCCTGGACGCCCAAGGGAGGACCGGCCGGGGCCCGATTGAGCCTGTCCCAGGCACTTTGTCATGCGGCGGGCCGGGGAGGGAGCCCCGGACGTTGGGTAGGTGTTGTCCGGGCATAGCCTATCTGGTCCCCGGCAGAGAACCACCAGTCCAAGAGGGGTTCTGGCATACCCTGCCCCATGTAATCTGGAGGAAAGCTACCCTTCTTTCTGGTAACCCGTGCGCACCGAGTGATGGAGGGGACCCAGGGCACGGGGCGCCCGACCTCCTGGAGCCCTTGCTGAGATCAGGGAGGCAAACTAGCCCTCATCGGGACTTCCAGGGCAGCCCGACCATCTGGTCACCCCATTGGAAAGCATTGCGCACGACCAGATGGCTGAGGGGAAAGGCGCGACCAGATGGCCGGGCCCAAAGGACGCCAATCTGCCCGCCCGAGCCTTCACCGGAGGGCTCCCGCTTGCCCTTTGGAGGGCTCGGGGGCTCTGCACCAGGGACCCTTGTCCCGGGCAGACAGACCTTTGGCAGGCCGCAGGACGGGGGCTCCCACACCCCAGGCCCTGACGAAACCCAGGCCCCGGGCCCTGCTTCTCAACCCAGCCAGGCCGGGGAGATCTGAGAGCCTGCCCAGGCACGAGGGAACCCCTGTCCCGGGCACACTGACCCTCGGCTGGCCGCAGGACGTGGGCTCCTGTTCCACAGATTTTTTTCCACAACTCCGTGGAACTCCGCGTAGTGGCGCTACGCCAACTCTGCCCACCCCTAGTTTTATGGTTACACATGGTTATAGACGGAGAGACCTTAGCTAGTACATAATATTGTCAGCCTCACTACGGATAAAATCAAAAACTATTACAGAAACCTAAAGGAACACAGTCTGCCCCCGAAATATCAATCTACCTCACAGGCATTGGTTAAACTGCACTGGTTACCCATAAAGAAAAGAATCAAATTCAAGGCATTGTGCATTGCCTTTAAGGGACTGAACAATGGTGGTCCACGATTTTTGCAGGCAAGATTTATCTGGTACTCCCCGCTAAGAAAGCTTATCTTCCACTTCTAAACTTCTGGCGATCCCTAAGACTAAACGGGCCTTTTGGGGAGTTAAAAGTTTTTTCAGGGAACTGCTAAGCTGTGGAATTTGCTATCTCTAAATCAGTGTCAATCTTTTGTCCTACAGGAAATCTCTTAAAACCTGGCTATTGAGCAACTAGTTGAGCAACTCTTTCCTTATGACAGATTTAGCACCAAGACACCTGAGGGCATTCAAGCCTTCTACAAAATAAAAAAAAAATCTAATCAAACAGGGAGATAAAAACAGTCCTGCATGCTCTGCAAAACGTAGGCAGGCCCATAAAAAGGCATTGAGTATGCGTGTACGGGCTTTTTGGCATTTGTTAAAGCATACATGATCCTGTCGTCCTTACATTCAAACGAACAAGTTACTTACCTTCGGTAATGCTTTTTCTGGTGGATACAGTATCTGCCTGTGGATTCCTTACCTTTTGAATTACCCCATGCGCAGCATTCCACAGAAGCTTTTCTCCACAGCTCTCCCGTGTCAATGAGGATGTCACAATGGAACGGCTCCGCACGCGACTCAGCGTGACGTCATCGGAGTCATAAGAAGACCTTGTCAGCGTGCTGACATCAGTTCCACCCATTTTTTCCATGCCTTTGAGACAAAAGGGTGAACCAACAACATTTTCACGAGTATACACAGTATACAAACATAGCCCAAAACCAGAAATTTCTCATCATAGACATTTCCTAGAGTAAAGCATCACATGATTTTAACAACAAATCACATAAGATATACATTGATTATTTTTTGGGGTATAAGCAGGCAGGCAATGTGGAGGTGGGTGGGTCAGTAAGGAATCCACAGGCAGATACAAATCAAATCAAAGTAATCTTTATTCGATTTCAATTATTAAAACCATTAAAGCACATGTTCAAATATGACAAGACACAATCATCACAGGGCACACCAGGTTGGAAAGGCTTGGGCTAGTAAAAATACAATAATGCAAAAGTTCCAATACTACACAGTCAGTACTAGATAAAAACGCTCCAAGTTAATACAATAATCACAACTCTTGAAATATAAGATGATCAGACTTACCGAACAATTGGGCAAAGATGGCGGGTGACTAACTGCCATCACTCTCTCCATTCCCCTTGATGGACCCACAACTCGGTATTCGATGGCTCAGCCTGGGAGCAGCCCCGACGGACCGTGCAGAGTGCGGCTGGTGGCGAGAAGTGCTGGAAGTCTCGCTACGGCTTACCGATGCGCCGTGTCTTTACTGCTTCCTCTTGCTTGACCAGACTTTGTGGTCACGGCTACGGCGGTGGCTTCAAAAGAAACTATTTACATTTAGGATGGCGTCCAGAGGTGGGAAAGCAGCGAAGATGCGGACTGTAGGAAGGCCCAGCAATACCGGAGTGTCCACAGGGAGCAATCAACCGCCGGAGATCAGCAGATCGCTGCCTGATCTAAGACAGCGTGTGGAACCGGCAAAACGAAGCGAGAAACCGGAGGAAAAAAGACTGCTGCTGCTAAGCACACATTACAGGTAGAAGGGGGACTTGCACAACCTACTGTCACCTCAATGTTTGCAATTATTACCGGAGAAATACAAAAACGTAATCCATTGCCAGAGAAAGGGGGAGAAAACCCTGATAAAGGAGAGTGGGGGGGGATAATGGTGATGATAAAGGGGAGGAAGATGTGAGTCTTATGACTGGTGAAACCGAGAATCAGACTCCCCCCCGACATTGCAATAGATATATCTTCAGAGAGATATGCAAGGAGTGAAGCAATAAATCAATCAACGCCTATGGGTCAAGGGGCATATCTGAAGGAGAGCAGCCAGGAGAAGAAAGATCTGGAGGAGAGAAAACTTGTGACACCTTTAAATACAGGTCCCTCTAGATCTACAGGTAGGTGTTTTCTCACCTGAGTTTCTCGGTGAGAAGTTTTAGTCACTGACTGATGACTCGGATGTCTCCGGGCAAGAGGGGACTCCCTCAAGCGATGAGACTTTATCTGATGCTAGCAGCAGCACCTCACTAGAGGATAATTTCCAAACACTGTCGTGTAGCTCCTATAGTACCCCTGCAGGACCTCCGCGTTTGGATAACATATACTGCGGGCTTGGTGGCAGACTGACTCCGAGCACCCCCACCATATATGTTAGCCTGGTTTTGCATTAGCTAGCTCGCAGTGCCACTAGGGTCTCCTTATCGGGGAGAGATTAGTTTCTGGCAACCTTAGAACATGACAACCCTGATTCCCTCAGAATCGTGGAAACAATGTACTACCTTTCGCTCAGTCACTCGTGCTCACTTATTCGGTTTGTCTCAGAGAGTTACACTGAATAAACAGTCGGGCGTTTCAATAAGTATTTATTGAACAGTTGTTATTCTAGTGTAAAATATATGTGCTGTGGTAACCAGCAGACAATAGCAGAGATATATTATCAGCAGTACGATAAAAGCAAAGGGATAGAACAGTTCTACCATATTGCGATAATCATGAGTACATACATGAATATAAAAGCATTATGCAAGTGCGCGTACTCCTACGATGCCTACCTAGATGTACCTGAGTGTACCTAGCATATGTGTGTAGGTCTTAGAAGCTAAGAGGCAAGAATCCTCCTAGGATTTAGTCGAACCCCCATACCTGAATAGAGAGAGTGTGGGACCCCGTCAAGGTCTCGAGTTGGACACCCCATCCGGGTGGTGTCAGACCACTGTCAGCTTGAGCGACTGCATGCAGGAGCCTCAGCGTCTCTGGTCAGTGTGTCAGCATGGAAGTCTCGGTTCCCTCTGGTTTACCGGGGCAAGATGTGGTGTATTTATACCCTAAAGAGTCTCGGTCCTCAGTATGGTTTGTATTGGACATGAGGAAGACGTCTGGGGTGAACTTTGTACATACATATTATGCCAGTGGTGTATTCTTAGAAAGCCATGCATAATTAATGAGTACAGTGTGGGCCTGTGTTTGGAAGAACCCTGCTGCATTCCAAACCACAGGATAGATCACGTTCAGCCCTCAGAGCTCGTTGTGTGCTAGCTGGGACCAATGTAGGTGAAAGATCATGCCTATATAAGGAATCATACTATAATAGAACATGTACAGTTGTGACCATAATAGGGCATATGCGGCCATGACCATAATTGGGCAAGTACGAATATGACCATATTAGGGCAAATATGAATACGTCCATTTTAGGGCATGTACGAATGGGTCTACATTAGGGCATCTATGCGGGATATAACAACACAAAAGAAAAAACCAACGAGCAAAAAGAAGAAAAGAAAGGAAAGGTGGAAAAGAAGTGCCAATAAACAACTTAAATGGGACTACTCAGACACTCAGATTCTGCCTCAGAAGGAGAGAGCGGAAGAGGGCGCTGAGGGGATGGCAACAATAAAAGAACCCTCCCTGATGACTATCTTCATGTCTATCAAACAGGCGCAAGAAGAAAACCGAAATGAAGGACGCAGAGCAAGAGTCGCTGCAAAAAAGGTTCAAACAGGGATACGCAAACTGAATAAAACTTGCGGGGAAATTGCAGAACGCTTAGGGGGCAAGTACGAATATGACCATATTAGGGTAAATATGAATACGTCAATTTTAGGGCATGTACGAACGGGTCTATATTAGGGCATCTATGCGGGATATAACACCCACTCCTCTTCCGAACGGGATAATAAATGACCATACTTGAAATCTGGACAATTTAAAAAACCTTTTTTTAAAAGCAAGTAAAAACATGGTTCTAAAAAAATCGCTAACATTTTTGGTGCTTAAAAAATAAAAATAAAAAATGTTGAAATTCAGCTTTTTCTAGTTGCCACTTTAAAAGTCTCTCTACAGAAGTTGTATCAACATAAGCAGGAGAAGGCCATGCTTTTCTTAAGCGAAAGTGTCAATGTAAGAAAATGTTCCAAATTTAGATCGTTTATTTTGAAACGAGTGAAGAAGCCGAATTCTTTCCCAGGACACGATGAGCCAATTCAAGATTACACGTCCTGGCTGGGAAGCTCAATATTATCGGTGTCAGCTGCTGTAGATGACAAATCCAACGCCTCACAGAGAACGTCAATCGCACATAGATGGAATGTAGTACTGCCAACAGTCGGTGCTGCGGCAGTTGTTACCTGGGTGCCTGTGGAGGAGTCACCTAACCCAGCAGGAGCAAACGGCACCTGTGGATTCTCCAGGAATGCATTCATCAGAATCAGAAGCCGTTGAGGACAACGCAGAGCGTGGGCCTTTATGGGGTCCTAGAAAAAAGCAATGGAAGAGCAAGGGATGAGGCAGGAGGTGCATCCCGTTCCCCAAAGAGATAATGAACTTTAAACAATGTGGACGACCCCACTATGTATCTAGAGTGTTATCACTGTATGTGGTATGAACATGGACCCATTAGGTATGTTTAAAAGACCCCTCACACACCAACCTAGTTGGTGTCATGCTTCATCATTGGGGTCCCAACCGGGCGGCCGAATGCTGCCCGGTTGTGCTACGACAGCCTGGTTACAGCGGAGCTGGTGTGGTGCGAATATGTGATGTGAAGTGAAATACTACAATTAAAAATATCTCTGAGAATCCTTGCCCTTAGTTTTAATTTTGGCGGCTCAGGATATGATCAAAAACTATGTGTATAGTACAACTAATTTGGACTTTTTACCGTAAGTTGACTATGTGTGGCGGCCTACATGTTTCAGCCCGTAAAACAAGTGTGAGGGCTTTCTTCAGGACCAGGTGAGTGAAAAGTGAGTGGCAAAGGTAAAATATGCCACGTGAAACCTGAATAGTACCTACACACGCGCTAAGGTGTGTGGTGTAAGTGTCGGTGTACTTACTGACACTTGTAAAAATACCTGTATAGGGAAGGAAGAAGACATAACAAAACATATAATATATCGCAACATAAAATGCAATCTTAGTGGCAATATGGATGTGCTGTTGTCATTGTTTATAAAATCACTACAGTGATTGGCATGTCGTAGCACAACCGGGCAGCATTCGCCCGCCCGGTTGGGACCCCAATGATGAAGCATGACACCAACTAGGTTGGTGTGTGAGGGGTCTTTTAAACATACCTAATGGGTCCATGTTCATACCACATACAGTGATAACACTCTAGATACATAGTGGGGTCGTCCACATTGTTTAAAGTTCATTTTCTCTTTGGGGAACGGGACGCACCTCCTGCCTCATCCCTTGCTCTTCCATTGATTTTTTTCTAGCAATTCTGCAGCGTACAGCTGTGAGAGCTAACATAGGTGCGTAGTCCACAGCGTGTTGCGTGTCTCTGGACTTTGTACGCTCCTTTGATCGTCCTTCCCTCTCGGAGTTTCGTGATGAACCCTGAAAGGAACGAGAGGAACGAGTATCAGTATCCTGATACCCGTCAGGTTTTTTAATGTTATCCCTATTCCTGAGGTTATACCTCTTTTCAGAGGGCTCATGTTGAGGAGACCTACCTCTGGACTCAGATCTGTTGTCTTTAGACTTTTGTTGTTTTTTATTTTCCCACTTCTTTTTAGAAGAAGTAGATGTCTGCTTTGTAGTGTCCTTTTCAGGACTGCCCGTCAGTTGTGGTTTTAATGCTTTCCCACCCAACCTGTCTCTGCCTAATTCTGCATATGCAGTTTCAATTATTTTGGGTAGTTCGTGTTCCTGTTCTAAAGGATCGAACTCCCTCAGGCGTTGGCGGATCGCCACAGAAGCTGCTTGCCCCTTAATGTTAGCTAGTATTATGGCTGAGACCTGTTCAAAGTTGTTTAGCAACTTCATCCCTAAGTTAAGGTCAGGCTCTGCTCCGTACTCATTCTGTATCTGTTTTAATACTTCAGGTACTACTGCTATTGATGGGATACCATGTGTTCTGGTATATATGGCAGCAAAGACTGAACCCCAAGAGGTGCAGTCCTCTACTTGTGGTGTAAGACCCATGGGCAAGCAGACTGTTAGAATTCTGTGTTTATCACTGGTTTTAGTATTCGGGAATACTGCTTCAAGCCGAGTTATTTTCTGAGCTATCCAGAATGGGATTTGTTTGCGTTTTGCTGGCATTTTGCCCATTATCGCGTGTAATGTTTGTGGAGTTATTTTATTAACTGTACCTTGGACTGGAGTATCTTGTGCTGCAGCTGGTGCAGGCTGAACTGTTAAAGTCCTCATCACAAATTGTGTGAGGTTTCTGTAGATTTTAATTAAATCTCTGTGTTGTACCAGTAATTCTGGCTGTGGCATTGTGTTAATGTCAGGATGTGGTGTATATGCCGCTAATATGGGCCATGTGGCTCCTGCTCCTCCGAGCGGACCTAATCTTGCTCTTCCTCGTACGTGGGGTAGGGCGCCTTTCAAGCAGTAATTATGCTCCTGGTAAGTGAGCGGGACCTCTACTTCCTCAAAAGGAGATTAGTCCGCTGGTGTTTCACCTTCTAGGTAGTAGTGAAATACATCTGTAATAGCATTTACTGCTGGGAGTGTAACCCATGAATGGAATACCTCTGTTTTGTTGGATTTGTGTGCCTCATTCACGAAAATTACTGTACCACCCCTGGCTCTTAAGCCATGTTCTAGAAGTGACTGCCCTTCTGAAATTTGGTGCAATTTGTATTGCTTCTTCTAAACCAAAGAGGTTTGTTGTAACTCTCCCTGTTGCGCTCGTTTCTTCCACCATTTTAATTGGAAGAAGGGAGATTTAAGAGTTCTTAAAATAAGGTGTAAGGTGTAAGTGCACAATTGTAGGAACTAAATGTCCTTCAAGCTTGAGCAACCAACAGCCAATAAATAGTATTCTCGTACTACTCAGCTGTGGCGGATTTTGTGCCCACCCACTCCAGACGTCTCTGGGGTTTTGTGAGTAGGTTCTCTGATAATAGCACGACTGAACTACTCATATTCTACAGTTAAAGAAGTACCCAACCAACGTTGGCGGCGCCATGTCGTGTAGTTCCTATAGTACCCCTGCAGGACCTGCGCGTTTGGATAACATATACTGCGGGCTTGGGGGCAGACTGACTCTGAGCACCCCCATCGTATATGTTAGCCTGGTTTTGCATTAGCTAGCTCGCAGTGCCACTAGTGTCTCCTTATCGGGGAGAGATTAGTTTCTGGCAACCTTAGAACATGACAACCCTGATTCCCTCAGAATCGTGGAAACAATGTACTACCTTTCGCTCAGTCACTCGTGCTCACTTATTCGGTTTGTCTCAGAGAGTTACACAGAATAAACAGTCGGGCGTTTCAATAAGTATTTATTGAACAGTTGTTATTCTTGTGTAAAATATATGTGCTGCGGTAACCAGCAGACAATAGCAGAGATATATTATCAGCAGTACGATAAAAGCAAAGGGATAGAACAGTTCTACCATATTGCGATAATCATGAGTACATCCATGAATATAAAAGCATTATGCAAGTGCGCGTACTCCTACGATGCCTACCTAGATGTACCCGAGTGTACCTAGCATATGTGTGTAGGTCTTAGAAGCTAAGAGGCAAGAATCCTCCTAGGATTTAGTCGAACCCCCATACCTGAATAGAGAGTGTGGGACCCCGTCAAGGTCTCGAGTTGGACACCCCGTCTGGGTGGTGTCAGACCACTGTCAGCTTGAGCGACTGCATGCAGGAGCCTCAGTGTCTCTGGTCAGTGTGTCAGCATGGAAGTCTCGGTTCCCTCTGGTTTACCGGGGCAAGATGTGGTGTATTTATACCCTAAAGAGTCTCGGTCCTCAGTATGGTTTGTATTGGACATGAGGAAGACGTCTGGGGTGAACTTTGTACATACATATTATGCCGGTGGTGTATTCTTAGAAAGCCATGCATAATTAATGAGTACAGTGTGGGCCTGTGTTTGGAAGAACCCTGCTGCATTCAAAACCACAGGATAGATCACGTTCAGCCCTCAGAGCTCGTTGTGTGCTAGCTGGGACCAATGTAGGTGAAAGATCATGCCTATATAAGGAATCATACTATAATAGGACATGTACAGTTGTGACCATAATAGGCATATGCGGCCATGACCATAATTGGGCAAGTACGAATATGACAATATTAGGGTAAATATGAATACGTCCATTTTAGGGCATGTACGAACGGGTCTACATTAAGGCATCTATGCGGGATATAACAACACAAAAGAAAATACCAACGAGCAAAAAGAAGAAAAGAAAGGAAAGGTGGAAAAGAAGTGCCAATGAACAACTTAAATGGGACTACTCAGACACTCAGAATCTGCCTCAGAAGGAGAGAGCGGAAGAGGGCGCTGAGGGGATGGCAACAATAAAAGAACCCTCCCTGATGACTATCTTCATGTCTATCAAACAGGCGCAAGAAGAAAACCGAAATGAAGGACGCAGAGCAAGAGTCGCTGCAAAAAGGTTCAAACAGGGATACGCAAACTGAATAAAACTTGCGGGGAGATTGCAAAACGCTTAGCCACGGTCGAAACACAGACGGAAGCACTGGAAGTTGAGGTGGAGTCTCTGAAGCTGCAAGGCACTGGACATTGCGCGGCCATGACAGATGTTCTAGGCAAACTAGAAGACCAAGAGAACCGCCAGCGAAGAAATAATCTGCGCTTCCTCAGGATCCCGAAAGGCTTGGAAGGTAGCAACCCTAGGAGCTACATAGTGAACCTGCTGAGAAGTGCATTCCCTGAGCAAGCAAATTGGGACTGGGACTCAGAAATTCAGAGAGCTCACCGTTTTCCTTTATTTCTGAAAAAACACCCTCAAGATTCAAGAGAAAACCTCGAGTAATGTTTTTTTTGGAATTGTTTTACTGAGGCAACTAGTATTTGTTCAAGCTTGTCCCAATGCTCCGAAATCCAGCAATGGTGTTTCATTCTTTGTTAGACCTGACTTTGCGGACGCAACAGTGAAAAGACGTTGGCGTTTTTAGCAACTGTTCGTTCCCTTTCAAAAACTAGGGGCTGAGGAATTCCTTCGGAATCCGGCCAGATTGAAAATTATCTTTAAAGGGACAACACGCAGCTTTATATCTGAGGTGCAAGCACAGGAATACCTGGAAGAAAAGAAGAAGGGAAAAGACGCCCTAAATGAAAGAACGATCCATATAGTATATACTTTGGACTGAGATATTGATTAGGAGGGCTGAGCAATCGAAAACAGTTTAGGGGCTACTTATGTGTGAGGGGGATTGGGGGGCAGGGTGTCAGTCGCACATTGCTCAGGTCATGCCTGATTGCCTATGTGTTTGGGGTGGGTGGGGGGGAGGGGCAGGAGGTGGGTAATGACACAGTGGCACACACGGAGGATGGAGCGGGAGGTCAAAGGGAGGTAATGGTCTGGGTGGGGTTCTATGGTTGAGTGTTAGATGTGAATTTGTGCATATAGCTGAGGACTAAAACTTGCGGTAAACAAATGAAACAAAAAAAATGGGAAGATTACGGATAGTCACGATGAATATTTGTGGCTTAAATGATTTAAAAAAGAGACAGATGGTGTCACAAGGGCTGTACTCATTGCAGGCAGACATCGTCTGCCTGCAAGAAACCCATTTAGCAGGTACACAGAAAACCCTCTTGAAATATCTTGGCTACAGCATAGTAGGGGCAACTACTCAGGGAACCCACACAAGGGGGGTCGCGATACTAGCCCAAAATAATTTAATACAATTTACACAAATGCGTGCGGATGGGCTTGGACGCTGGGTTATAGCTGGTTGTAGGGCCCCAGGGTTGCCACATTTTACCCTATGTTCCCTATATGGTAGCAATCTGGATGATCCTTCTTTATTAGAGTGGGTATCTAATGAATTAGAACAGTGGCCACTTCCTATAATTCTATGTGGAGATGAGTTGTCGGCAACTGCTTCGTAAAATGGATGTGTTGACCTGGTGAGACTTATATAAAGACGGAACCTTTTGCGATCGTGAAACGTTCTTTGATGATCAGCAACCTACTCCAATGGAGGTTTTTTTTGTACGTTAGGCTGCGCCAAGACGTTAGGGCTGCTACTCCTGAGTTACCTACTGAGCCTCCGACCTTGGCCCCTTTGCATGCCCTACTCCAAAGAGATGCACCTACGCATGTGGTCTCTCTGTTATACCACACCACGCAGGCAGATAGCCCAGAGGTACATCATACATCACGTAGTTATTGGGAGGAGGAGCTAGGTAGCACCCTCAGTGATGAGGAATGGACATACAGTTGTCAGCAGACTGGACACATTTCTGCTAGTAGCAGGCTCTGCATCATACATTTTAAATATCTACGTCACCTATATTAAATCCTGCGAAACTACATCGCTTTAAGTTAAGACAAAATTACAAATGTGACCGGTGCAAAGAGGCAGGAGCCGGGTTTTTACATCTGGCTTGGGAATGCGGCCCCATTCAAGAGTACTGGCGGATGGTGCTTGAGGCTCTGGGCCTGATGATTGGATCCCACATCCCACACGCTCCACTCACAGTGATATTAGGATACACAAAAGATCTTGATCCTTCAATCAGAAAGTACGCCTCGCTGGGCCTGCTGATGGCCAAACGCAGGGTGGCCTGAAAATGGGGAAGGCCCCTAAATTTAAGGAATGGCTGAAAGATCTTACATTCTGTCAGGAGCAGTTGGCCACATATGCGGAGTTAATGCCGCCCTCTTCCCGGCCTAAAGATGTATGGGAGCCCTTGCGCACATATTTACTCCAACATTCTGCTATGGATGGGGAGGTGAGAGAAGATGCTCAGGGTTCGGTGCGAACACAGGAAACCGACTATAGCTAATGCATAGAAGCGAATGGAAAGAGCTGAGCCTGCTTTCGGGGGGTTCGGGGTTCTTGTACTAGAATATATAAGATGAGGTTCAGATATATGTAATATTGCTGTTTAAAAAACATGTTGAGTCACACTTTGGATGCACTCAATGGTATTTACCATGACTTCCCTACATACTTCAATGCTATACTGTATTGGGAGGCTTGTTTGAAGCCCTTGTTGTTTTTTGCTTTCTCGGTCTACTGAAAAACACAATAAAAAGAGGTTTTTTTAAAAAAAAAACTGGGCAAAAGTAACCTTTTTGGGCTTTGTGTTATCCCCAAAAGAGGTGACAATGGATCCCCAAAAGGTTGCTGCTATTACGAAATGGCCTTCTCCTAGTACTGTAAAGGGAGTGCAGAGTTTTAGGCTTCGCCAATTTTTACAGACGTTTCATCAACAGCTTTGCATCTTTGGCGTCTCCCATCACCAAACTCTTGGAAAAAAGAGTAGCTTTCCTTTGGACTACAGCCGCTGAAGAAGCCTTTTCTCTTTTGAAAACAGCTTTTGTTACTGCCCCTTTCTTAAGACACCCTGATTCCTCTCAACATTTTATAGTTGAAGCAGATGCATCACAGGTGGCCATTGGAGGGGTTTTATCTCAGAGAGACAGACAAACTGGACAACTACACCCTGTTGCCTTTTATTCACACAAACTTAAATCCACCGAACAGAAATATTCTGTAGGAGACAGGGAGTTATTGGCCATTAAACGAGCCTTTGAAGAATGGCGGCAGTACCTGTTAGGAGCTTTGCAAACTGTTACCGTCATCACTGATCACTGAAACCTACAGTTTTGTAAAGCAGCCAGGGCCCTGTCCATGCGTCAGTTGTGATGGACACATTATTTTAGCAACTTTGATTACGTCATACAGTTCCAGGCAGGCAGTCAGGAAGCATGCTAAAGCAGACACCCTGTCACGTTATGGCTATGATGTACCAGACACTCAGAACACTCAGGTCCAACCCGTTATCTTAAGTCCAGAGCGTATCTTGGGGGTTATATGTTCAGAGAAATCATTTTTGAAAGAGGTGCTTCATGCACAAGACACAGAGGAAACAAAGGAGTTCGAAACACAACACAAAGGAGTGAAAAAGCAGGATCTGTTATACATTCAAGGTGACTTGGTACTCCCTACCAAGGCCTTAAAGCAACAGGCTTTGGATTGGTGTCATTCACATGTCTTAGCAGGACATACAGGTTACAAAAAAACATTGCCTTACTTAGAAGATTGTTTTGGTGGCCATCTATGGTTCAAGACACTCACCTATACTTTCATCATTGTCATATCTGTACTCAGAGTAAGAGCTCACATCAAGCCCCAGTTGGGCTATTAACTCCAATGCCCACACCTCCTACACCATGGCACTCCATATCTATGGATTTTATAGTGGAGCTTCCACCCACTAAACTGGGATATACAGTAATCTTCCTGGTTGTCGACATGTTGTCCAAAATGTCCCATTTTAAAAAATCTACCTAATTCTAAAGAGGTAGCTTCTGTCTTTCTACAGCACACAGTGAGAATTCACGGCCTTCCATCCATTATCGTATCTGATCGAGGCCCTCAATTTGTGTCTAAGTTCTGGAAGGGATTGGGTATACTACTGCAAACAGATGTGAGACTCTTCCGCTCCTCATCCCTAGACAGACGGGCAGACTGAAAGGGTAAATCAGTGCATAGAGCAATACTTGGTGTCACCTGCTTCACACTTCTGAGGAATGGGATACCTCACTTTGGACTGCAGAATTTGCTTATAGTAATGGTGAAGACTCTTCCATAGCACAATCTCCTTTTTTCTGTAATTTTGGGTTTCACTCTCGTTGTGGGCCGTTGTCTCCTTAAGTTGCCACCTCCACTCCTGCAGCCTTAGAATTTGTGAATCACCTTCATGAAACACAATAAAAAGGCCCAAAGAAATCTAGAGGAGGCAAAGAGTAGGTACAAAGACAGCGCAGATCAACATCGAAGACCATCTACTGATTATGCACCTGGAGATAAAGTATGGTTGTCCACAAGAAGCATTAATATAAAAGGTACAATAAAATTTAAACCTTGTTTGTTGGTCCTTATGTCATTTCCAAAGTGGTGAACCCTGTAGCCATGAAACTAGACTTGCCTGCTTCTTTGAAAATCCATCCAGCTTTTCACGTACTTTACTGAATCCAGTGGTTGTGGGTACTGTGGTCCCTGTTCTACCTCCCCCGTACTGATTGAGGATGAGCCAGAGTACGAAGTGGAATGTATTGTGGACTCCCGCTGAGTGCGACACAAACTGCAATATTTGAAACATTGGAAAGGGTATGGGCCTGAGGAACGGACTTGGGAACCTGTTAGCCATATCCATGCCCCCGGTTATTGCGGTTGTTCCACAGGCGTTATCTAAATATACCCAAGCCTGTAGGGGGGATTCTGGGGGGAGTGTACTGTCAGGCATGCCCCATTCGCTGACTGCAGTCAGCGGGCGGGGCAGACCCGGACACACATTAAAGGGGCGGTCTGTGAATGGCACGTGCTTTGCGTTACGTCACAGTTGCCGCCTAGCCTCCCCGCTCACCAGTTTGCATCTTACCTGTTGTTTTGTGGCCTTGAAGCCGTCGGGTTCCAGAGACATCTCCGATGCGTTCTAACGACGATGGAAGGAGTCTTCTCTTCCTGGTGCATAGATTCTTCTTCCGGGTTCTACCCTCGCTGGCGTTTCCTTGCCGGCTGCTCCCTGTTCAGCTGCGCGGGTCCCATGCAATAGCTGTCCGGCCTGGCCCACGTTAAGCTGCTATTATAGGAAGATAAAGAGAATCGTTTTAAAGAATCACAGTCTTCTAAACATTTCACCGTAGGATCGTGATATTTATGTTTTTTGTCATAATACATATCTGATCAATTGAATTCCACGCAGAATGGTTTCTGATTCCTAATTTTGGTTGCGTTTGCATTTTTCCTGAGCTGGAAACAACAGAGAAAATAGAATAGGTTAGTCCTAGAGTCTTTTGGATTAGCCTATTTTCTAAATCTGACCCAGCACCTTTTTGTGTAGTATTTTTTTTTCTTTATTTTCATCCTGTCTAGGGAAATATGTTTTTTGTTTTTATCCAAGTATTACAGGATATACATATATAGGAATTTTGGGTCTAGTGGATATTACGGTGGCATTCATTAAGGTTGGTATCATACCCTCTCTTTGTAATTATGTATCTGGTTCCACAGCCCTAACGTTAATGCATAGTATTTTCTATCTTTATAGACACAAACAGTCTCAGTTGGTTTTTGCATATTTATACCTTCTGTTGCATTGGAAGAGGGATGTTCATCAGGTCTAGTAATTGTCTGTTACCCTCATATCTATATGCAGGATACTCATTGTATGATTATTTCACTTAGGGAGAGCATGCAATTAACCTCCTAAGGACAGTGTGTCAGACGTGCCAATGGTGATCGACTCCTTCTCCCTTTTCTTGTTTTGTTTTCCCCTCTTGCCCGCATTCACTTCATTGGCTTTGACCATGTTGGGCTGATCTGGTGGGTGAGGGAAGTTGGGATCCAGCATCGGTTTCTCCACCTCACTTCTGCGGAAACACCCAGTGAGTTCCACAGGGGGTATCCCTCCTCCGCAAGCGCTACACTAGCCAACACCTTGGACTGCCGACCGGTGGGTGGCTGTCCTCTCTTGGGACACTTGCGGTACCCCTGCAAGTGCCCCGTCTGCTCATAGGCATAGCACTTGCGGGGACCAGTCTCTGCAGGCTTTCCTGAAGAGACTCCTTGTTTCTTATCTCCAGGGGGTTGGGAACCTTTACCCTGGGTATTAGTTTGGGGCCCTTTAGAGAATTCCTGTGCTTTACACTGGTCCCCCCACTCTTCTGCTGGGGACCCTTCCCACCTTTGGTTGAGACACCCCATACACCTTCTTGTGGACCTTGGTACTCACCCAGCGGTCCGCCTCTATAGCAAGCTTCCTGGGGTCAGTCAGCTTACTATCAGTCAAGTGCTGGCGCAGCTGTGCAAAAGACATACTAGACAAGTGCTCCCACACAATCAAATTGTACAGTCCCTGAAAATCTGTTACATTTCTGCCCTTTACCCAACCATCCAGTGACCTGCAACATGAATCCACACATTCCAACCATGTCTGGGAATCAGTTTTCTTACTAGACCTAAACTGATCCCAGTATTTATCAGAGGTGAAACCATATCTAGTGAGGAGGGCTTCCTTCATGTCAGTGTAGGTGAGATTGTACCCCTTACCCAGAGCTATTGAAGTAAGCAGAGCATAATTACCTGCTATCTCGTACCAGCACTAGAAATCACCTTCGCGCACATTGCACTTTCTGTGGGCTGCGTTTCCGGTCCGCCACGGCAGTTACTGCCGATTGAGCGGAGAAACGCAGCTCCACCCGCGCAGGCTACCCCCACTTCCGGCAGGTTGCCATTCTAGTGGCTGCTAACACTCCTCATCCTCGGGGGGGGGGGAGCTTGCCTGACTGCAAGATGGCCGTTAGTTAGTGCAGCTCCCCCGATCGCCACCAGCAATCCGGCATAATTGGCAGCAAAATCAATCTGTGCCCTGATCCTGAGGCGTCATCGTCATTCCGCTTTCAAGCGCTTTCCAATGCGCCCAGCTGTGCGAAAATTGATGCGGTACTGACGGTCCGGCTGGCGGTGACGCATCCTAGCAGCTGAGCGGCGCAGGGCCTTGTCGCGGCCTCGGAGCGTGTCGGGACCCGCCTCGGAGGCGAAGCGATGTGGGTCCGCCTAAGCAGAGAATCCCTGAGTTCTTGCAGAGAATCATCGGCGGTGCGACCAGCGGGGCTTCTATATCGCCCAGGAACTGCTGTGCGCGCGTGCTCCAGCACCGGAACAGCGTGAGGCCCTGAGGCGGTCTGGGAGCACCTCAAGACCCGTCTCGGGGGAGAGGAACTGAACCGCCTTAGCGGAAAATTGCTGGGGCCCGGAGCGCGTTGCAGGTGAGGTGATCGGCGGGACTCCAGCATCACACAGGTGACGCCGTGTCCGGCCGCTTAGCCTGCATTGTCAATAACGTACCGGCAGAAGCACCTGAAGTTACCTGAGGAGGCCTACGCACGGCTGCCACTGCCCGCAGTGGTTGAAGGTTCTTGCATCACTGGAGCATATTTGCTGTGTGCAGTAGTCCCCACAACCTCCATATGAAGCCACGAGTCCCTGGGTGTGGGCTGACGGTGCCCGATGTAATCCCTGAGGTGGGTGCCTCTGAATCACGCCAGTTACTGTGCAGCCTCCATGAACAACCCCTATGAGTGTGCTCTATTACCGGGACCCTCCAACTGAGCTCCAGCAGCAAGTGTGTGCACTCCAGGTTGTGCACCATTTTCACTGAGTACACGGACCGACCGGTGTGGGCGGGGGCCCCACCGCGGGGTTGCCTGACGGCAGAAGTGCATATTGTCCGCTCAAGTAAGTGATCACTATCAGTCACTAAGCAGCCAAGTCTTGCAATTACCCCACAGGGTAGACACATCTTGTCCGCATAAGCTGACAAGCCGGGGGACAGTTTCGTGTTGTGATTTAAGAGCTGCGATTGCTCTCATAGCCCATCGCGACGCAGAGACCTGCATAAAAATGAACTCTAGCACAACTGCGTCTCCAGTTGAGCGAAACACCCGGTTTATCTTAATTATCCCGCACCCACCCTCCCACCATGGGCAAAACTGATAAACTACAGCCCAAACTACACTTTGACCTGCGCAAAACGCCACGATCAAAAGACTCTGCTCCCACAGAGCAGGACTGCGCTTCAGACGATCCAGGAGCAGGAGGGGACAGATGTGAAGCACGCATTTCGCGCAATCCAGCAAAGTCTCTCTAAGATTGACAGTACAATAGACCCTCTCTCTTTCAGGATGGACCGTATGTCGGAACCGGTGGACAAGCATGGGGAACGGATCGACGCGGCGGAACAACGAGTTTCCGACATGGCAGATGTAATACGGGCGGATGCCGAGACTGATAAAGAAAGGGACAAAATCCTGCGTGCTCTCCAGGCGAAGGCCGAAGATCTCAAAGCACGATCGAGATGGAACAACGTGCGCATCGAAGGAGTGGCCAAGTCGTCCAATATCGGCAACATGGAACAACACGTGGAGAAGCTCCTTGTAACGCTTCTCGGTCGGAACACCTTCTCGGACATTTTTGTGATCGAAAGAGCGCATCGTTCGTTGGCACCCAGACCAATTCCCGGAGCTCCTCCTCGACCTATAATCACACGATTTCTGAACTACCGGGACCGGGACTCGGCCTTACGTAAAGCCCATGAGCTGGGGGCGCTTCAGCATGAAGGATCCGTCATATCCCTATTCCCGGACTTCACGTTACAAGTTCAGGAGGCACGTAGGCTCTTCATCCCAGCCAAAAAGAAACTCCGGGATTTGAATCTGGAATACAGCATGCTTTATCCTGCAGAACTCAGAGTCCAGATGGATGGCAAGGTTCACTTTTTCACCGATCCTAAAATCGTCCTACGCGCTCTTAAAGACAGGGAGCAGCGTTTGAGGCGGCGCGGGTCGCCAGCCACTTCGCAGCCCCAAGAGGAAGACTCGCTAAGCCCACATGAGCAACGTGCACAAGAAGAGTGATTACCCCAGGAGTTCTGCGGGAGCTATCGCAAAGACTTGCAAGTGACACTGTGGGTAATTAGTACAATGTGTGGGGGTGGCGATTAGTTAACTCTGTAAAACCAGAACATCCTTTGCAGGTGTTAGTGGGCATGGGATTGTTTGCTGATTTCTAGCACAGAGACTGATTGGTAACTACAAGCGCGTCTTGCTGGGTGCATTGAACTCTTCATATTTTTTTCCCCCCTTTTTTTTTTTCCTTCTTCTTTTGGCACCTCATGAGAATACTGCTGATAACTGTTAGAGATCTAGACTGGAGTCAGGGTGGCAGAGGGTACTAGTTTCGATGGCAACATCTGCCCCCAAGTGTATCACACTGATTGTTTACTTTCTTCTGGGGTTCTTATTTGTTGTTGAGGGTTGGGGTGGGAGGGATGTACTTAGCCGCGATAGTTGTGGGTTTTCGTGGCGTGGGAGGGATAGTTATTAATATACAAGTGTATGATTACATAAGTTTGTTTTTCTTCTGTTGTGTTTGCACAGTGCACGCTGTAGGTAAAGGGGTTCATCTTCCACAGGGGTCACTTTTACCACATGACCACCGATAAAGTAGGTCCACAGAGTCTTCAATTGATTACTTGGAATGTTCGCGGGCTGAACAATGACAGAAAGGTTAGAAAAATAGGTGCTTATTTAAAACAACACTCAGTGTCTGTTGCAGTCTTACAGGAGACGCATCTCATCACAGAGCGTAGTAGAGACATGCATCTTAAATTACATGGCAATTGCTTTTCCTCTGATTTCACATCACATGCTATAGGCGTCCTGTTATGGGCAGATAGAAAGTCTGGGATGGAAATGACGGGCCTGTTGAGCGATCCGCAGGGCAGATTCGCGGTGGCACTCTGCAAGAAAGGTGACCTTCAATTCTTGCTAGTGGGTGTCTATGGCCCGAACTATGATGACCCACATTTTTACACCTCCCTAGCGGCCAGATTAGTACAATGGAGAGGCATTCCACAAATTGGGGGGGGGATTTTAATTGCATCTTAGGCCCACAGCTGGATAGGTCACAGGGTCCGCCCAGACGCCCAGCAGCTGCAGCAGTGGCCTTGCAGAATATTATGCAGGCAGATGGTCTCCTAAACATCTGGAGGCATAGGTATCCTGCGACGCGTGGGTACACCCATTACTCGTCAGTGTATGACACCCACACCCGTATAGATTTTTGGATATTGTCCGGAAGGTTAGAGTCCCGGGTACTGGCCTGTAACCATCTCCCACGCACATATTCGGACCTCTCCCCAGTAAGACTAACACTCAGCTATTGCGCTCCTCATGTCCCGGCGTTCACGTGGCGCTTTCTCCCTTATTCTCTACTGGACACAGTCTTCAAGGGGGAGCTGGCAACTGCTATGGAAGAGTTCTTCTCCAATAATATTGGCTCGGTCCAATCCTTCACTACAGTCTGGGAAACATTCAAAGTCTACATCCGGGGGTGGTGGTTTCTAAGCATGCAGGAGTGTTGCGCTCCATTCGGGGCAGGTTGAATCTTCTAGAAAAAGAAATCGGGCAGCCAGAACAAGACCTGGCTGGGACTGGAAACACACAATGTGCCGCATCTCTAAAGCTAAAATTAGAAGAGTTTCAGGATACTGCTCATGACGAACTCAAACACATGGGGAAATATGTATCGGCACGCATCTATGGGGAACGGGACTGACCGGGTGCGGTGCTGGCAGGATTACTGAGGCCCAAGAGGGAGCTGGATAAGATGGCAGGCATGTTGAATGAGAGTGGGTGTCCGCTTGGCACTACCGAAACCATCGCGGCACACTTTCGTGAGTATTATCACACATTATACACCTCGCAAATCTCCACAGATAGCAATCCTCTAGAGGAATATCTCTCATACATAAAGATGCCCTGGCTGGTGACTGAACACAGAGAATACTTAATGGCGCCATTGACGACTGACGAGATTCGGTGCTTATTGAGTGGGATGGCAGCAGGGAAGGCTCAGGGGGCGGATGGTCTCCCGGTGTTCTTTTATAAAGAATTTCAGGATATACTGATCCCCCATCTCAAGACGCTCTATGAAGAGATGGCGGAGTCCGGTACTATGCCACCCTCTATGCGGGAAGCTGTGATTGTTACATTATTAAAACCGGGTAAATCCCCCGATCGGTGCGCCTCGTACAGGCCCTGTCCCTACTTAACGTGGATGCGAAGATATATGCCAAAATTCTGGCCAACAGGCTAGCCCGCCTGTTACCCGGTATTGTCCGACCAGAACAGGCGGGGTTCGTCCCCAACCGTACTCTCTCTTACAACTTGAGGTCCTTGTTTGGGGCAGTGCAGAGATTGAGCCCAGAAGTCAAAGCTGCTGCAGTGTTTCTCGACGCTGAAACAGCTTTTGATTCTGTTGAGTGGGAGGTTATGTTCACGGTACTCCGTAAGATAGGAGTTGGAAATATATTTCTGCGTCTGGACAAGTGTTGTATGCCTCACCCACAGCAATTGTCACAGAGCCCTTGGCCTGCGCTATTCGTGAGTACCACACTCGTAGAGGACTGGGATTTCAGGGATACACACTCAACATTTCCGCATATGCGGATGACACTTTATTATATGTACACGACCCAGAGGTAAATTTGTCCCCCATACTGCGGGAGGTTGCTCAGTTCGGTGGACACTCGGGACTTAGGGTAAACTGGACCAAGTCCATTATATTTCCTCTCACCTCTATTACCACGAAACCCAGTATGGAGTTTCCGTTGCGCTGGACTGATGAGGCCGTCCGGTATTTGGGAATCCAATTTCATACTGATCCCACGATAGTGATTCAGGAAAACTACGGTAGGGGCACACAAAAGTTGGTGGAGAATGTGGACAAATGGATACGGCTTCCACTCTCATTAATGGGACGAATCTCTATAATGAAGATGGAAATCTTGCCAAGGTTTCGCTTTATTCCTATTCTCCTACCTAAATATTTATTTAAAATCTGGCAGGCTCAGTTGATTCGCCTTGCGTGGGCGGGTAAGCAGCCCAGCATACTTTGGGATACGCTCACTCTTCCCTATGAACTTGGTGGGTTAGGCGTCCCAGACTCAGAAGAGTATTATAATGCTGCTAACAGCACATTCGCCCATTATTGGATCCATGGTCCACCAGATGCGCCCTTTTTATACTTCGAAAGGAATGCGGCGATGCCATTCTCTCTGCCTCAATTACTCACCCGCCTGTCTTCTAGACGAATGAGAGTTTTCGACTCACTGGCAGTTACGGTGCATGCATGGCAGAAACTGCTATACCTGCAGGCAGGGGCCCTCCTCTACTCCCCGGAAATGCCACTCCAGTGGGCCTTGTGTTTCTCGCTGAGTCAGGATAAGGGTGCCAGACAGGCATTACAATCAGTGGGCATTGTTAAAATGGGAGATTTCTTCCGGGATGGTACACTAGTATCCTGGGAGGATCTGCAACGACCGGAGGTGACGCCGACAGGCACAGCGCTATTTCATTACTTCAGGGCTAGGCACGCGTGGCGAGATCTACTGAGTGACGATTTACAGGAACCACAGGAGACGGAGGCATTCACCACACTCATCAAAACTGAAGAACCACTTAAGTTGATATCTAAATTTTACACTAGTTTACAGGCCACGCGTGGGGCCGAGGTTCTCCGAGTTAGATTGGAATGGCAACGCGATCTGGGCTCCCAGTTGAACGATAACAAATGGCAGTATTGTTGCTCCCGCACTCGGTTGGTTTCTCTCAATGGGAGGCACAGGCTTATTCATTACAAGTTCTTACATCGAGCAAATCGTACTGCTGCGCGACAGTTTAGATGTGGGCTGGCGCAACACTCCTGCTGTCAGAGGTGTGGGGCGGAAGATGCTGGGTTTTGGCACTTAGCCTGGCAGTGTCCTGGGATTAAGGTATTTTGGGACAAAGTGTTTCATGAGATGGGCACAATTATCAGCACGGATCTAGAGCCGGACCCCAAATTGGCCCTCCTGGGATGGGATCTCACAATTAGTAAGACAGTGCATCCGCTATTAGCCATTGGGCTTCTTTTAGCTAAACGCCGTGTGGTGATGTGCTGGATGGGGGTCCCCCTCCCGCGGATTAAAGATTGGCATGCCGACATGTTATACTGCAACACTCAGGCCTACACATACAATGAGTTACTCCCTCCCAAAAGCCGTCCTAGGAATTACTGGGGGCCATACCAAACGTACCTCTCAAATGCGGCTGCTGCCACACTCTCAGACCACTTCCGTCAAGACATCATCAGAGAGGGTGGGTGCATAGTGGACTGTGAAGATTATGGGCACATACACAACATTTATAACAGGACCAACAGATAAGAACCGGGATATAGGTAAGACACTAGCAGTTCACGTTGAGCATTCTCCTAGTGATAGCTGTGATCAACTCCATAGCTAACATTGAAAAGACAGTACTCTGCTTGTCCAGTATATGTTCTCAATTGACAACCCTGCTTTGTATTATGTTACCTTGACGCTATGTAACTGTGCGTGCATTTGTTTGTATCTTTTGTTTTGATGGAACCAATAAAATAAAAAATAAAAATTAAAAACACTCCTCATCCTCACTACATAAGCTGCATGCTGCACCGGACGCGCCGCCGACGCGCCGCCGGCGCAGCGAAGGCGCGCCAAAGGCAACTCCGTCTGTGCCCGTCCACGTCCGGAACGCTGCCAGGGCCAGAAATGCTGTCGGTTCTGGCCCAGATCTACAGTATACGAGGAAAGAACTACTGGCGTTAAAGGCAAAAGTCAGTAAGTGTGAAGGCTCTATTCAGGCAGACAAGATAAAAGGTCCATTAATCTGCCTTAAATGTAGACATACGTTTAAATGTGATCGGAGCCCCGAATCTGGTCATGCCCCCATTGCTGACTGCAAAACTCATACTAAGCAGCTGTACTGTGGTCAATTCAATGCCAGATCCTTAGCAAAAAATGCACTCCATATCCATGACACGCTAACAAACTTGAAAAGCTAGACTCTTTTTATTACCGAAACATGGCTAAGCGAATGCTCAAACCCCGAAGTCGTGCAAGCCCTCCCACCAGGCTATACCATCTCCAGACAAGACAGATATGGTAAAAGAGGATGGGGCCTGGCAATAATATACAGGAGCTCCTTGAAATGCTCCATATTCAATATCACTGAAGTAAAAGAAGCTGAAAGCCTCGGTTTCTGCCTTCAACCAGACAGCTCAATGTCGTTCTCTGGGGCTCTGATTTATAGACCCCCTGGATCCAGCCTAAAATTTTTAGATAGCCTGGGGGAAGTATGAGCTCCCTAGTAGTCAAATACTCCAACTTCACCTTCCTGGGAGATTTTAATTTACATTTAGAGTCAAAGGACACTCCAAGCATAAATAATTTTATAGAAATATTAAACACTGGGTCTAAACCAACAGATACAGGGGCCAATACATTGTGCAGGGCACACCCTGGATGGTATATGTACTAATGCCGGTGGTTGTAAAACAGACACACCAGTCCCCATAACCTGGTCAGACCATAAGCTTATTCCTTTCAGGTTTGGCTATACTACGGCATACCCAGGGAAAAACCCTAGGCAATCTGGTCCCACACTGAGACGCAAGTGGAATAAAATGCTCTCTCATCCCGACTTACATTCTACTGCAGAAGCGGGAAAACCCATTCTCACTGGCGACCCCTCGACCGACGCCGATATTTTTAACGATTGGATGATTTCCTTAGCCAATGTTTTGGCGCCACCTGCTCACCCTAGCAAAAACACTTCTCATAAAAATTCTGCTCCATGGTTCACCCCCTGCCTTAAAGAATTACAAGGCCAATGTAGAAGACTAGAAAGAATATGGAGGAAGGACTACAGATCAGAGGAACTCCCACCCTTTAAAACAGCTCTCAGGAAATACCACCAGCAAATCAAAATAGAAAAGAAGGCTTTCTACTCCAATCTCATTAACAAAGCAGCGTCCAACCAGAAAACTATCTTTAACATTGTTAAATCTTTCATGGATCCGAAAATTTTAGAACAAGAAATCCCTCCGTCACAGGAACTATGTGATCAGATAGCCGAATTCTTTGAAAATAAAATCACTGATCTTAAAAAGACTTCACGGAAAGGATCCCTCTCTCACCGATTCAGAAATTTCAGGAAATAGAGGTGAGCTCAGATGTTTCAAGGAGATCAGTCTGGAACAATCTCGACAAGCTATCCTCTCTTGCAAATCAGGCTCACCTTTCGACCCATGCCACCCAAAAATCTTACATGCACTGGTGGATACTATAAACCCCACCATTAACCACATAATTAACTCCACTTTCAAACAAGCGAAAGTACCAGACAGCTGGAAAATCGCTGCTGTCAAACCCCTTCAAAAATAGAAAATCCCAGACCCGACCACCCTTTCCAATCTCAGACCTATCTCACTGTTACCATGTCTGAGTAAAATAGCAGAGAAAGTGGTCAATATACAGCTTAATGATTTTCTGCAGGAAGTTAATATCTTACACCCCAAACAATCGGGTTTCAGACCTGGTCATTCAACAGAATCGGTGCTGCTCCATACTACTGAAACATTAAAGTTTGCCTTAGACCAAGGCATGGATGCAGTACTGATTCTGTTTGATCTATCTGCCGCATTCAACACGGTCTACCATGATATTCTGGGAGACAGGCTTGCAAATAGTGGCATCACCCACAAGGCACTGGCCTGGCTAACATCCTTTCTGAAAGATAGGCGACAAATAGTAACATTAGGAAGCTACAATTCTACAGAAAAACACTTGCCATCAGGGGTACCACAGGGCTCATCCCTGAGCCCAACTCTTTTAAGCTCTACATGTTACCACTACTCACTCATCACCTCATTTGACATTGAATCCAATTCATACGCGGATGACACTCAGCTAATTCTCACCCCTTGACAAAAAGTCTACAGCAGCTGAGGAAATATTCTGCCATTGTCTAGCCGCAGTCATGGATTGGATGAAACTCAACCATCTAGAATGTAATAGTCAAAAAACTGAAATCTTGCTGTTCGGACAACCAATCTTTTTAAGGTCACACAATGGTGGCCACCGAACATAGCCCCACCGCCCAACTCAGTAGAACCTGTGAGGACCTACGGATCAGATTCGATCCCACACTATCGTTCCATAAGCAAGCACTCGCGGTGGCTGGAACGTGTTTCCACACGATAAAAATTCTTAGAAAATTCTTTGACTTACTTTCGGTCAATGCAAGGAAAGCAGTCGCAGCAGCACTAATTCTATCACGTCTGGACTACTGCAACAGTCTGTACGCAGGGGCCAAAAAAGCTGCTCTGAAAAGATTACAAGTGGTCCTGAACGCGGCGGCCAGGCTGGTTCTCAAACTACCTAAGGGGTCCTCTACAGCGGAGGCACTCAAAACCTTACACTGGCTGCCCATACATAAAAGAATCCTTTTCAAAATTGTAACTATCATTTTCAAGGCCATCAGGAAAACAGGGCCCAAATACCTACGGTCCAGAATCAAACCCTATGTCACCCAACGACTCTTGCGGTCCGCCTCAAAAAACCTCTTAGCACCTCCCCCCTTTCATCTCACATCTGGAGGGGGAAAGTCTATGGCTGTCCTGGGAACTAAAGCCTGGAACAGTCTGCCCATCCAGCTGAGACTGGTGCAATCCGAACAAATGTTTAAAAAACTTCTAAAAACCTGGATTTTTGCTGCCCCAGAGCATACTGTACTATCTCTCATCTGATCCCGTCCCCGCAACTGTGCTCGCGTAGTCTCTCTCCACCTCAAAGCTACTAGTTCTTTCGCTAGCGCCAAGATGCTCCTTGGAGTGAACGTAGCGCTTTATAAATGCCCTCATTCATTCATTCATTCATTCATTCATATAACACCCACTTCTCATCCAACTGGACGACATTACTAAATTCTAGCGTACTACCAAGGCGTCTAGAGGTTTGTACGCAACAATTAATAAAAACATTGTTAAGAGAAGTTAAAAAGCCTTAAAAAAACCTTTAAAAAGTATTCTACAAAAATCATTCAAGTAGTGGCTCTAAAGTGTCCGTTTATATAGTCTGAACAACTACAAGCATTAGAAAGCCATGCAGGTCAAAAGGTTTCAATTTGGAATTTCGAAAAAGCTAAAAGCCAAATCTTCCCAGCGTGCGACATGCCAAATGTTTATGTGTCCTTGCTGGTAGACGCAACATTGCTGCTGTTTGCATACGCAGCTGACGATCCCTGTAACACCTCATAAAGAATGTCAATTGAGCACAGATGATCTTCCGTAGTGCCTGCAGCAGATGCCGCGGCAGCCTGTGCCACATCCAAGGCCTGAGTGTTGGAGGAGCCGATGTCCATACCAACAGGAGCAAAAACTACCTGTGGTGGCTCTAAGAATGCTGCCAACAACATGGGAATGCGCTGAGGACACTGCAGAACATTGGCCGTTATCCAGTCCAGTAAAGCATCAACGTCCAGTGGTGCAGCAGATGGAAGTGTCAGACAGAGGTCCAACACACCTTCTTCTCCGCAGAACAGGTATCGGAGAACAGGTAGGACACAGTCCATCCAGACTGGTCTAAATGACAGGAACCAAGAGGCGCTCAGTTCCCGTAGGCGAGGTGTGCCCAGATGTTGTACCATGTGATCACGGTATTTACGCTCCAGGAGAGCTGTTGCTATTTCCTTGGTGGCTGGGACGTCCATTGCGTAGCAGAAAGGTAACAATCAGGATTCCTGCTATTAGAAACAGGATCAGCGGAAGCCCTCCAAAAATGCTTCCAAAGACGGAGTGTATAAAGTTTGGTATAACTCCGAGGACCGTCTGAAAGGTGCTTAGCAGTCCGGAACCTATGGTCTTAAATAGGTGTATAATACCCATTGTATCGGACATGTTAAAGATACGAGTTACCATTTCTGTGAAATGGAAAGGGCAGTTTGTACGTATAAGTGCCTGTATCTCAGCCGAGGACCTTGCGATCTGGAGATCAAAAGTCTCCCGGGCGGAGGTTAAGGGCACGGTTCGTTGTAAAAGCATGGCTTTCATTCTGCTCAGACTATCAAACCGTATAAAGGAAACATTTAGCGAAGGCCATAACGGCGCCTCCCTGACTGTATGTATTGGTGGAAACAATACTTGCATACAGCAAGTAACCCTGGAGCTCACAGTGACTAGATATGTGATGCCCGGAAGCATCCCACAACAACCTTGATCATTCAGCATCAAGTAACTCCCATTCGAGAGAAGCATGAATACCGGATTAATCACAGCTGCCGGGGTACCCCTCAAGTGACAGGACAAGTTCGCCACAGACCCATTACAAGCCTGTGTAGCATAATATCCTGGCATATGAGAGAACCACTTAAAGCGTTCTCGCAGTTAGTTCCGCTTAGAAACACTTCCAGATCCCCACTCTTGCATCGAAATCTGTATGGTAAATCCCAGGATTCCCTGATGAATTCCTTACCCATCTTTTCATATCTGCCTGCATGTTGTGGTTCTAGGCAATATTGAAACTGGAAAGTTGCGACCGGTAATGTTATATGGCCGTAGACTAACAATTCTGTGGACAGTGACTCAGCCACAGTAAAGGGTAACCTATCCAGTTTCTTAATACGCAGCATTGTATATTTTGCTCCCCTCTGCGCCGTTTTCATCTGTTTTTCTGTTAGATTGTATGCAGAAAATAATGACGTAATGTTGATAAAACGCCAAGGCACATAACCGGCGCGCAATGACTGCAGCGACCAGCTTAACAAAATAATAGAACGTAACTGCGACTGCCCGTGTTGCAATATGGACAGATCCTGTTCTATTACATCGATAGCAGAAGATACGATGTTGCCCAGTGAAGATATCCTGGATGTTAATGTAGTCATGCCATTGTCAACTACGGCTAGCGCCTTTTCTAGGTTAACTCTATCTATTTCTCTTAATCTCTCTGCAGCTTCTTGTTGAGAGATTTTCCAGGGTTCGTTATAGACAGCATACAAAAAGCGCTTCTGACGTGGTTTCCTGGGACCTAATAAAAAATCCTGTAGGTCCACATCCTCTGAGAGTAAGGACAAGTGTTGCTTCACCTGGGGTAGTGTTGAGGTCTTTAGCCAATCAAGGCACAACTTCCCAACACTGTATGATGTCACTACCCCCGGATGTTCTCGTTGTACATAATGTGGGTCTGGTCTGTGGATACTAAACCCTTCGGTGGTAACCCTGAATCTTTCCTGACATCTGTTTGTGTCAGTAGGCCAAACCAACCATCCCTTCCAATTGGGGTCTGATCTATTGTAGTGCAATATGTTATCCAACTTAGCCCCTCTTTCTGATGTAAAATTCCCCTCGGTGTTTAAAGGTGTTGGAATTTGAGGTGTGTTCAAGTCCTTATTCTTGGCTATTCCAAGACAGGAAGTCTGTTGCACAGTGTCATTCAGAAAAAATCCTCTGCTGTGGAATGAGGCATGCTCTAAACAGTGCTTCTGTTCCCTAGACTTGCCAGTCCCTAGAACCCCAGATTGATTTCAAGTCTACAATGTCCAACCATAAGTCAAAACCCTGTTCAGACAGCTGGGTGATAAAGGAAGCAGAGTAAATCTGTTTGGTGTTTGTTAACATATTTTTCTGTGCAGATATTGGTGCCACCTTATAGTAGTACGAGGTTGGGTCAGAAGTATTAAACCCAGAAAAATATGAGAATTTCTGTGCAAATCTTTTTGAACTACTTTTCGGTGGTGTAGGGCAATGATCCCACTGGTGGTATGTGAAAACATTTCTGGGTTTGATAGATTTATGCAAGAAATGATGACCATAATGTTGGTAACAATACATTTTGTCAAAATCTGATCTGTCCTCTAACATTTCAGTGCTAGAAAATGTGGCATATTGTTCTAAATCAGCAAATAAGTTATTAACAGTTTCAAAATCCCAATCATCAGAAAATGTACTGGAGGTAATGATATCGTTTAACGAAATTTTAAACAAATGTGGAAATTTTAAAAGCTCGGTCGGTCCAAATATATTAAAATTTACTTTGTCCCACACTATACCATCCGGTATAGGAACTGCTGAAATGTTCACGAAGGACATGTCTCTTTGTTCACGATGAGAGAAACATGAGGTTTTAAAATTAAGTTTACTTTTGACGTTGCAGAGCTCTGTTGAAGATAAGTTCCATTGATGAGCAAGTGGAAAGTTATTACTAATCCTAACCAGAAAATAAAAGATAAAATACCAGTGATTATCCAAAGTTCTAGCCAAGGTGATACTAAATAAGTTTTTCTAAGAATGTTAAAAAAGTCTTTGATCCGTTGTTTGCGAGAAATTTGGGCTGGCGTCGTTTCAGGTTCACTTGGGTCCAATGAAAAGGTATCGAAGTCGATGAAATAGCCAGATGCAGTCCGATCTATCTTTGGTAGCTCAGCAGGTTTTGTTGAACTTGTGGATTGCTCTTGTTGAGGCATGTTGACGTAGACATCTTTATTAGCTTGAATTGAAATTTGTCTTTCACTTTGATTTTGAGAGTTTGTGTCAAGGGGAACTAGTTTGGAAAGGTGACTCTTCAAATGTTATGAGTCTTTCTGTTTGTACTTCCTGTATTGTAGCGAGAGGAGGGCGTCGGCTACCCAGGAGCCCACGAGGCCTACTATTTAGTATCGGCCACATAGTGTGGTTTGATCAGATCGATTGAGACAAATCTCTTTTCTTTTCCGGCAAGAGGCGGTATAAGTACAGTTCTTGATCCTTCAACGACCAGGACAGGTACAGGCTTTTGACAGGATGGCCCGAATTCTTTCTTGTCCAAAATCTTTTCTCTGACCAGATCCCCAACTTTAGGGATCCAGGCAGGTCTTGCCGTGGCTGACTTGACTTCCCCAGTGGCACTTTTCTTTGTCTCGACGTTACTTAAGGAGGCTCTGGATTCATTCAGATCCTGTAAAACAGCCAAACGTATATTGATGTCAAACGGTTTTTCATCCGCCACTGTGCCTTCACAATCGAGATCAGGTACCCACATTCTTGTCCCAAACAGGACCTCGTAAGGAGTTGCACCTCCCAGAGAGCTTCTAAGCTGGTTATTAAGGGCCCGCTGGACCCCAAATAGGTGATTGACCCAACTACCCCCCGATCCTAATACCCTAGTTGTTAAAGATTGCTTTAAGTCCCGGTTTTTCCTCTCCACAACCGAATTTCCTCGGGGTGGCACGGAGAGGAGTACCGCAATGCTACACCCAAACTTCCCATGGCTTCCTTGTAAGCCCTAGAGCTGAACACGGGGCCACGGTCAGAATGTAATGTGCCAACTGCGTATGTCCCTATGAGACGCGCAAATATTTTATAACAGTTTGGGCGTCAGCCGAGCACTGGGGCCATACCCATAAGAATCTTGAACAGGAATCAACTACAACCATGATATACTTGTAAGCCCCATCACATTTTAAGGGGCCGCAGTGGTCCAGGTAAATGTACGCGAACGGTCAGTCTGATGCTGTCTAATAATGGGATCTGCACTGGGCGAGCTACGGTGGCCCCATTTATCTGTTGACAGATATCGCACTTTAAGACGAAGTCTTTGGTCTGCTTTGTTAACCCTAGCCACCAATAGCGTTGTTTCAGTAAAGAAACTGTGGGTGTAACTCCTGCGTGCGCAGATCCCAGACCTTCGTGTGCAGCCAAGATTAAACCTAACCTGCGATCCATGATTGGTATTACTCTATCCCCCACTCCAGGAATCTGAGCAAATGGAACTTGTTTGCATCTAACTTGTAGGAGTACTTGAGTGGAAAACCTTTAGGTATTGCTTTGCTGTTGTTGCGTGAAGCAATCACAGCTACCATTGTGCTACCGTCTACCCTCGTTTTTGAACGGGTGATTGCAGCTACGGACGCAGTGCGTACTGCCCCCTTTGCGGCTTCATCAGCCAATGAATTCCCTTCAACGTGAACGCCAACACGTTGATGACTCAGTGTGTGTATCACATGAGCTCTTGGTAGTTCGTTCTTCAACTCTGCTACCTGTTCCCATAGTTTTCTATGTTTAATTGTGCCACCTTTTGCATCTCTGTACCCATTCTGTCCCCAATAGTGGAGATATTCGTTGTACGACTGGACACAGTAAAAGGAATCACACACTATTAGTGTGGGGAATTCGGGATCCGTATTTATTAGTGCCAGTAACAGCGCTTTTAATTCTGCCATCTGAGCCGTGCAGTATCCGAGAGACTGCGTTTTTGTACAGCTTGGATGGAACTTGTCATCCTGCATCCTACCTTTTACAAAAGCGCATGCTGCACTGTATTGTTGCTTACTCCCTATGGCCGGTTGAGCAGATCCATTGGTGTAAATAATGTATTCATACCGATCTAGAGGCATAATTTCATTTGGTAGAGGATATTCTTGTTTGTATTGCAGGAATGCTTGTGTTTTTAGATTTGGGTCATATCTGTATTCTACATCTGTTGCAGTGAGAGAATTAGCCCATTGTATCCATCTTGGATGTAACGCTTTTGCATTTGGGACGCTTGCCTTTGTGGCAGCCTCTAAGGCCGGTACCGGGGTCACGACAATTATTCGTTTCCCTTGAGCTAGTGCTCTTTCTCTCACTACAGCAGTCTGTACTGCTGTCGCACAAGTTACTAACTTGTGTAACGATATATCTGTAAGAGACAGTAGTTAGTGACAGATTCCTTCCCTTAGAATATCCCCAGGCGTCAGGCTGGATCCGGAAAGTTTTTGCGTAGCAGTACCCCTGCTCGTCGGTAGGTGGCGTCGTGCAGCTCCGCGTCCGTCGTCGTCGGCGTGATCGCCGGGATGACGTCGCGGGCAATACTTAGACGCCGCCCATGCGCTCTGGCGTCAGTTCTGTACACGACCTTCCGCGCCAGAAACGCAGAGCCATGCAAGAAACTGACACTGGTGTCTGAAAACTAGGGCCCTGAAAGGGATGTCCTTAACCCTAGAAATCAGTTCGCAGAATGGGGAGGATGGGTGGGGCGGTAAGGAATCTGTCACTAACTACTGTCTCTTACAGATATATCGTTACACAAGTTAGTAACTTGTGCATCTGAAAGAGGCACGTTAGTGACAGATTCCTTACCTTAGAATAGATACCCCAGCAATACCAACCCCGGTGGTGGGTCTGCGAACAAAGATCAGACGAGGAAGTCTCGGAGAACAGAACGGCCAAAAAAGCCGTCTCTCCGGACTTGGCTGTCAAGGCAGTAATGCTTGGTAAACGTGTGCAGCGAGGCCCACGTAGCTGCCTGACAAATGTCCTGCAATGGGACACCACGTCCTACAGCCGTGGTGGCGGCTGTCGCCCTGGTGGAATGGGCACGCCGCCCAACAGGGGGCTCCTTCTTAGCCAAAGAATAACAGGCCTTGATACACAAGACGACCCAGCGGGAAATGGTCCGCTTGTGTACCGCCCGACCTTTTTTGGCGCCCACGTAGCCAACAAAGAGCTGGTTGTCCACCCGGAACTGTTGTGTGCGGTTTAGATAAAATGAAATCGCACGTTTTGGGTCCAGACGGTGGAGCCTCTCTTCCTCTCTAGAAGGATGCGGAGGCGGAAAGAAGGTGGGCAAAGTGATGGTCTGCCCAATGTGAAAAGCAGTAACCACCTTTGGCAAGAAGGACGGACGCGTCCTAAGAACAACCTTGTCTGGATGGACAGACAGAAAGGGGGGCTTGCAAGAAAGAGCCTGGAGCTCACTCACCCGCCGAGCGGAGGTGATAGCCACCAGAAAGGCTGTCTTCAGAGTGAGAAGACGAAGAGGACAGTTATGTAGAGGCTCAAAGGGAGCGCACATTAAAAAGGTAAGAACCAAGTTCAAGTCCCACTGAGGCATCACAAACGGAACAGGAGGGAAGAGGTGTGTAATGCCTTTTAGGAACCTGTTAACAACAGGGGACTTGAAAAGGGAGGGCTGATCAGGAAGCCTGAGGAAGGCCGAAATGGCACAAAGATAGCCCTTGATGGTACCCAGGGCAGAACCCTGTTGGGCCAGAGAGAGAAGGAACAAAAGAACCTCAGAAAGAGGGGCAGAAAGGGGATTCACAGCCTTTGCTGTACACCATGCCACAAACTTGTTCCACCGGCAGGCGTATACCACCTTAGTGGAGGGACGCCTGGCTGCCAGAATCACATCACAAACTTCGGGAGGCAAGTCGAAAGGAATCAACTGCCGCCGCTCAATCTCCATGCAAGGAGGTGGAGACTGGACAGGTTCGGGTGGAGGACCGTCCCCTGCTGCTGCGACAGAAGATCCTCCCGAAGAGGCAGACGGATCGGGGGATCTACGCTCATACTGAGTAGCTCGGGATACCAAACTCTTCGAGCCCAGTCCGGAGCCACAAGGATGACTTGGGCCCGGTCGCGCCGAATGTTCTTCAACACTCTGGGTAGAAGTGGTATAGGCGGAAAGGCGTACAACAGACCGTAACTCCACTCGCGACGAAAAGCGTCGCAGAGCGAGTGCCGCCTTGGAAATTCCAACGCGCAGAACTGATGACATTGCGCGTTCTCTTCGGTGGCAAATAGATCTAACCAAGGCTCTCCCCACTGTAGAAAGAGTCCTTGCGCCACCTCCGAGTGAAGACGCCATTCGTGATCCATCATGCACCTGTGGCTGAGTTCGTCCGCTCTGGCGTTCAGAGAACCTGCCAGGTGTTGAACCATCAGGGACATGCCCTGATGTTCCAGCCATGTCCAGAGACGCAGAGCCTCCTGACATAGGGTCCACGACCCCACCCCGCCCTGTTTGTTGCAGTACCACATGGCGGTGGTGTTGTCAGTGAACACCTGCACCACCTTCCCCTTGACAGAGGGAAGGAATGCCTTCAGTGCAAGTCAGATCGCCCGGAGCTCCAGAAGGTGGATATGGAGCCGGGACTCCGCCGGAGACCAGAGGCCTCTGATCTCCGCCTCTCCCATGTGACCGCCCCATCCCAGAAGGGACGCATCCGTCACAACTGTGTGCTCTGGCTGGGGAAGGGAGAGGGATCTGCCCGTGACCCATTGCCGGTTCGAGAGCCACCACTGCAACTGCCGTGCAGTTCCCTCCGAGATCTGAACGTAATCGGACAGGTTCCCCTGATGCTGCGCCCACTGGAACTTCAGGTCCCACTGCAGAGCCCGCATATGCCATCTGGCATGATCGACCAGCAGGAGGCCATGAGGCCCAGCAGCCTCAGGGTCGTCCGTACCGAAACCCAGGATAGAGGCTGAAAGATCGGAATCATAGCCTGAATATCCCGGACTCGCCGTTCGGGAGGATAGGCCCGAAACTGCGTTGTGTCCAGAACTGCTCCGATGAAAAGGAGCTGTGGAGAAGGAATCGGGTGCGACTTTGGCACGTTGATGGAGAACCCCAGTGAGTGCAGGAGTCCGGCCGTAGTCTGGAGGTGGGAGACGACTGCCTGGGACGAGCCCGCCTTCAGCAACCAGTCGTCGAGGTAGGGGAAGACTGGAACCCCTGCCCGGCGCATATGAGCTGCGACCACCGCCATCACTTTCGTGAACACCCGAGGGGCGCTTGTAAGGCCAAAGGGGAGCACGAGGAACTGAAAATGCTTGTGACCGACCGTGAACCGCAGATAACGCCGGTGGGCCGGCAGGACGGGGATGTGGAAATATGCGTCCTGCAAGTCCAACGCTACCATCCAGTCTCCAGGGTCGAGGGCAGTCAAGACCTGAGCTAGGGTGAGCATCTTGAACTTCTCCTTCCGGAGGAAGCGATTGACGTTCCGGAGGTCCAAGATAGGACGCATGTCCGCCTTGTCCTTTTTGGGCACCAGAAAGTAGTGGGAATAACAACCACGCCCTACTTCTGGGGTCGGAACGCGCTCGATGGCCCCCTTGGCCAAGAGGGCCGCAACTTCCTGCTGAAGAAGCACCAAGTGATCCCCCGACATGCGGTGGTATTGAGGTGGTATGGCTGGGGGGGTAGTCTCGAAGGGGAGGGAGTAGCCCCTTCGGACAATGTCCAAGGCCCACCTGTCCGAGGTGATGGTACGCCAGTGGGGAAGGTGATGGCGGACCCTGCCCCAACGGGCGTGCTGTGGGCCTGAAAGGATGGACTAGGAGGGCTTGGAGGCCGCGGATGGGGCGGGGCTGGTGGCCTGACCCGCACGCTGGTTACCTGACCCGCCTCGGCGGGAGCCACATCCTCGGCCATGCGAAGGCGCTGCGCGGGCCGGTGGCTGGGGAATGGATGTGACTGGGTCCCCCTTCCGTGTCCACGAAAGGAGCAAAAAGCAGACGGCTGCGGAGGGCGCGAGGCGGAGAGGCCCAAGGACTTGGCCGTAGCCCGCGAGTCCTTAAAGCGCTCCAGCGCGCTGTCTGCCTTGTTGCCAAAAAGGCGGATCCCACGAAGGGCATGTCCATAAGGGTGTTTTGGACATCGCCCGAGAAACCAGTGGTCCTCAGCCAGGCGTGACGGCGCAGCGCCACTGTTGTTGCAAGCGATCTGCCCAGCGAGTCAGCGGTGTCTAGGCCACACCGGATTGTGAACTTTGCTGCGTCCCTCCCGTCTGCAATAGCACGGGTGAGCAGTGTCTGGACCTCCTCAGGACACTGAGGCAGCACTTGCGCCACCGAATCCCACAGAGAGTGGGAATAACGGCCCAAAAGGCAAGCGGTGTTCACGGACCGCAAGCCAGCACTGGAGGAAGAAAACATCTTCCCAAATTGCTCCAGTTTTTTGGATTCCCTGTCCGGCAGAGCCGTAGGGAAGGCGCTTTGAGAGGTAGAGGCTTGGACAACCAAGCTCTCGGGGGTGGGGTGTTGGGAGAGGAACAAGGGGTCACCCGGGGCCGGGCGATGGCGTCGGGCTACATTCCTGTCCACAGGAGCCCCTGTGGTGGGCCTGGACCAGGTGCCCAAAAGAACGTCAGAAAGTGCGTCATTGAACGGCTGCAGTGGCTCCGAAGAGGTAGCCGCCGGCTGAAGCACTTCCGTCAGGAGGTTAGTCCTGACAGCCACTGTAGGGAGCTGGAGACGGAGGGCCTCAGCTGCCCTACGCAACACCGTTGCATAACTTGCTCCCTCCTCCGTAGCCACGGAAGGAGGATACAGCATGCCAAGGTCTGGAGAGGTGTCCAGGCCACTGGCATCACCCAGTTCCTCTGCCCAGTCCTGATAAGGCTCACACTGAGCCGTGAGAGGGTCTTCCGACCCCTCCCAGTCCTCCTGGTCCTCCAATACAGGTGAAAAGTATGGAGGGTGGACATGAGGGAAGAAAGGTCCCATCGGCATCGGAGTCGGCCGACGCCGTTCCGGCGCCGTGTCCGGTTCCGGGGAGAATCTGGGGACGGCGTCGTCCGGGACGTCGGACGGCGCCGGGAATGGTACCGGAGTGTTCGGCGCCGGTGGAGGTGTTGTTAGGTCAACCGGGATCCAGGCCTGGATCCGAGGGGGTCCTGCGGCGCTGGGGCCGGAGCCGCCGGAGACACCGGGGCCGGAGCCGCTGGTGGTACCAAGGGAGGATCCCCACTGGGGCCCGCTGGGCCCGAAGGCGCACCGGGGTAACCCTTAGGCCCGAAGATGCGAGCCATGGCCGACAAGAAGTTTTGGATGTCAGCCGGAGTCGACGTCGGACCCGGAACAGGCGGGTAGTCCGGCGTTGGCTGTACGGGTACCCCCGGAGCCACGGGGGCGGTACCAACAGGACCCTCCGCCGAGTCTCGAGACCGGCGAGGGGAGGTCTTAGAGCGACGCTTCTTAGACCTCTTGTGCTTCGCCTTACCTGAAGACGAAGACTTCGACCCCGATGAACGATGGCTCTGCGACCGGCCCCTCGACCTCTCCCGAGACCAGGACCTCGAGCGGCGCGGAGCCGAGTGCCGGGCCTCGAGAAGCTTTCGAGACCACTCTCGCAAAGCCTTCGGGGCGAGGGACCGACACTCGGGGCACGATGTGGGGTCGTGGCCTCGCCCCAGGCAGAAGAGACACTCCCGATGCGGATCCGTAATAGACATCATGCGATTACAGACCGCGCATGGCTTGACGCCGGGCATCCCTACTGACACAGTTCGGAGTCGGAACGACTTGAAAACTGGGACAAAAAGTCTCAAAAAAGTTACAGTCAAAAAGTGACTGGGGCACTGCAATCCGGATCTGCGCTTACTGGCGCGGAAAAAGAAAGAACTGACGCCAGCGCGCATGGGCGGCGTCTAAGTATTGCCCGCGACGTCATCCCGGCGATCACGACGCCGACGACGGACGCGGAGCCGCACGACGCCGCCTACCGACGCGCAGGGGTACTGCTACGCAAAAACTTTCCAGATCCAGCCTGACGCCTGGGGATATTCTAAGGTAAGGAATCTGTCACTAACGTGTCTCTTTCAGATAGAATGTTTTCTGTAGGAGCAAAACGCATTTCAGCATTAGTGTACAAATGCGATTTATATGCAATCGGTACTGTTTCACCTTCATTAAAGGTTAAGTAAGTGTACCCAGATTGACCTGCGACTACACGGATCACCAGGTTGCGTACGTTTACGCGTGTCGGTAAATGTTTTGATGATATCATATCAGCTTGTAGGGAACGAAGTATATTTGTGTGTTCCTGTGTCCATTGTCTAACTGCAAAGTCAGGTCTTATTAGGTCGTAGAAAGGTTTTACTCTCTCTGCGTAATCCAAAATGTATGTTCTGCCAAGATTCAAAAATCCCAGTATGGACTGTACATTTTTTAATGATTTTGGAGGTTGTAGCAGTGCGCACTTTTCTAAAAGTGGGCTGCCAGGCTTTTGCCTTCACTTGAAAGCTCATTTCCCAAAAATAGGACATTGAGGTGGGCTATTTTCGATTTTTTAAATTAAATTTGTAGCCCTCAGAGGCGAAACCCAAAATGATGGTACTCACCCTGGTCAAGTGTTCCTCTAAGTCATCATCCGTCAGCTAAATATCATCTACATAGGATAATGCTTCTTCATCCAAATTCTGTAGTAACTCGGTTACCCTCCTTGAGAATAACCCCGGGCTATTCTTATACCCTTGGGGGAGTTGACAAAATTGACGCTGGGACCCTATCGCTGAGAAGGCTGTCAAATATCTGCTTTCAGGCGCTATGTTTTGGCAGAAAAATCAATTTGAGATATCTAATGTTGTTTTGTATTTTTTCCGCACAATGTTATTCATTAATGCGGCACTATGTGCATTCTGAACTGCAAATGTTTTTGTGCATGAGTTTAAGTGTCTGTAGTCTAAAACTTGACGATATGAATTGTCGGGTTTCATTATGGGAAACAAAGGATTCTTCATTGATGAGGTGCATGGTTCAATTACACCTTGGTATTCAAGTTGATCTAAGATCTCCCTGACCTGATTTTTAGCTTCCTGTTTTATGGGATACTGTCTTTGTGGAGTTGGGTTTGTTCTTATTGGAATAACGTGGTGGGGAGACTTCTCATCCCACACAACATGGTTGCGGTATAACGCTGGAGCAAGGGCTACCGCCCACTCCTGTGCATATGTATGTCTTAGGTGTGTGGGGACTAGATCGGAGAAAGCTGGAAAATGACAGTTTCCCCCTTTGGGCATTCCATAACAGTAGTAGGCGGCCAATCTTTTTCCGCTAATAGGATGTCATAGCCCGAAGTCAGGTTCTCCCAGAAGAGACCCTTAACTTGTCTGGGCTTGTCCCCCTCCATTTGGAGTGTTATTTCATGTAACTTGTGTGGGACACTCACCCTAGTATCAGGTGTTTCCACCGTAATATACTCACTCAACTCCGCTGTCACCAGAAATTCCATCAGGATCCGGCGAGCTATTGTTACTTCTGCCGCGCTGTCTAGCATCGTCAAAGCCCATTCCCCGTTCAGTAGCTGAGTCCTCAGAATTCTGGCCATGTATAACTTTGAGACCTGCTACCTTCTTCTTTTTAAATTGAGGTTTTGCTTTAGGTTTTTCTTCTTTCTTTGAAGCGTAGTCTGAAGTGTGTTGCTTGTCTCTGGACTTTGTACGCTCTTCTTGTCTTTGTTCTGCCCATCCTTCCCTCTCAGAGTTTTTTGATGAACCCTGAAAGGAACGAGAGGAACGTGTATCAGTGCCCTGATACCTGTCAGGTTTTTTGATGTTATCTCTATTACTAAGATTATATCTCCTTTCTGGGGGCTCCTGCTGAGGAGACCTTCCCCTGGAGTGAGATCTGTTCTTTTGTTGTTTATTATTGTCCCATTTCTTCATTGAAGAAACTGGTGTTTGCTTTGCCTGTTCTTTATCTGAACTCCCCATCAGTTGAGGTTTTACAGGTCTAGCTCCCAGACTGTCTCTACCTAACTCTGCATAAGCAGTTTCAATTATTTTAGGTAGTTCTGTCTCCTGTTGTAATGGAGTGAACTCTCTCAGGCGTTGGCGTATTGCCACTGATGCCGCTTCTCCTTTAATATTCACCAATATTCCCCTCAAATACCTGGGCAAAGTTATTTAACAACTTCATCCCTAAGTTTAGAGCAGGCTCTGCTCCATACTCGTTCTGTATTTGTCTCAATACATCTGGTATTACCGCTAAAGAAGGGATACCATGAGTTCTGGTATATATTGCAGCGAAGACTGTGCCCCAAGAAGTACAATCCTCTATAGAGGGAGCTATCCCCATTGGCAAGCAAATAGTAAGTATTCTATGCTTTTCCTTAGGACCAGTGTGTGGAAACACTGCCTCTAGCTGTGTTATTTTTTGTGCTATCCAGAAGGGCATTTGTTCACGTTTAGTGGGCATTTTACCCATCATTGCGTGCAGTGTCTGTGGTGTAATTTTTGTTGTAGGAGTTTGGACTGGCCCTGGTTGTGTAGCCGGTGCGGGCTGAAGTGTGATTGTTCTCAACACAAACTGTGTCATATTTCTGTAAAGTCTTATTAATTCCTTATGCTGTACAAGTACGTCTCCTCCTGGCATTGTGTCAATGTCAGGATGTGGTGTGTATGCCGCTAAAACTGGCCATGTTGCTCCGTCTCGTCCGAGCGCACCTAGTCTTACTCTATTTCTTGTATGGGGGAGGGCGCCTTTAAACCAGTAGAGGTGTTCTTCGTGAGTAGAATTTCAATGTCCTCATATGGACTATACTCATTTGGTATATCATCTTCTACATAGTAGTGAAATGTTTTGGTTTGTGCATTTGCCTGCGGGAATTTAATCCATGAATAGAATACCTCTGTTCTATATGATTCGTGTGCCTCAATCACGAAAGTCACTTGCCCACCCCTAATTGTAACACCATATGCTACTAGTTTTAGGGTGACGGCATTTCTAACATTATCTGCAATGTATATTGCATCTGCATCGTCTTCTTCGGCTGAGAAGTTTAGTGCATTTCCTTCATCTACGTCTCTCTGTTCAGTCATTATTTTTAGAAAGGAGAGCGTTTCAAGGGAACTGAGATATGGTGTTATGCACAATTAGGAACACTGTATCCTTCAAGCTTGATTAAACCAACAGCCAATACATAGGAATTTTCCTACTCAGCTTTGGCGGATTTGTTCCCTCCCACTCCAGACATCTCTGGGGAAAATGTGAGTAGGGGTCTCTGAGAATAGCACGACTGAACTACTCAGATTTGACTGTTAAATAAGTGCCAATACCAACAATGGGCGCCATGTCGTGTAGTTCCTATAAGACCTATATAGGATATGCGTGTTTAGACAACATACACTGCGGGACTGGTGTCCAGACTGATTCCAGACACCCCCACCGGGTATGTTGGCCTGTGTACCAGCTAGCTCGCAATGCCACTATAACCTCCTCTTACCAAGGAGAGAATAGTTCTTGGCAACTATCGAACATGACAACCCTGATCCCTCAGGACCGTGGAAACAGTAACTTACTTTTCGCTCAGTCACTCGTGCTCACTTGTTCTCAGAGAGATACACAGAATAAACGGTTGGGACATTTTCAATAAGTATTTATTGAACAGTCGTTATTCTAGCGTAAAATAAGTGCACTGAAATCACCAGTAGACAGTAGCATATATAAATGAGTAGCAGCACTAAGAAAGTAAACAGATGGTAGGTTTCTACCATTTTGCTAAAATCATAAATATAGGCAAGTATATAAAATACATGGCAATAAAATGCGTACTCCTACGATGCACCCTAACTAGATGTACCTAAGTGTACCTAGCAGGTGAGTAGGTGTAAAGCCAAGAATCCCTCTAGGATAAAGCCAACCCCATTACCTGATGTTAGCCTGCGAGACCTCATTCTGGTCTTGTGCTGAACACCCCGCGAGGGATGTCAGACCTCTGCGAGCTGGAGTATCTGCATGCAGGAACCTCAGCGTCTCGCGTCAGTGTGTCGGCATGGAAGTCGTGATCTCCTCTCCCTATCTCAGCAAGATGTGGTGTTTATATACCCTAAGGTATCCCCAGGGGTTCTACCTTGCTGTGCCAGTGTCGGACTTAGGATGACATCGGGAATGAACTTTGTACACAGTTATTATGCAGGGGATGATGGTCCTGCTGTGATTCCAAGAAACTAAGAATCCTCATGCATAATTTATGAGGCCAGTGTCCAGGGAAAACCCTACGTGCTTATGTGTAGTATTGTAACTGGGTAAAAGGTCAGTCCTCCAAATCAGTTATGTATGTAGTATAGGAGAGAATGTAGGTGAAGGGTTATGATGATACCTAGACCTATATCGGGGTACCTATATGAAATATAACAAGCAGGGCAGGTAAGCTGGAGGGCTCGGGACGTGGGTGCACCTCAGGTCCTCTTCTCCAGGGTGCAGGGCGGCCAGGCGCAGGGGTGCCTTATCAGGTCAGATTTCACCTTACCAGGCCACTCGCGGTTGGAGGGGGGTCTCCGTGCAGAGGCTGCAGGCGACATCGAGGAGTCCTGGAGGGGTCAACCCATGGTGGACTCGGACTCTGGAGCACTAGGGGACCTCGCTGGGACCGGTGGGCCACTTGGACTCGGGCCATAGGCGACAGGTGCAGTGGTGGTTCAAGGTGTCGAGTTTCTTCGTCCTGAGCAGGCCCAGAGTCTGTCTTTAGAGTTTCTTTGGAACAGAGCTGCTGTTCGCAGGAGATGCGGTCTTTATTAAAGGCAGTCAGTCCTCCCAGGGGTTTTGGAGGTCGCTGGCTGCAGGACAAGTCAACTTTTGGCGTAAGATCTCCGGGAACTGCAGACGGGCCGGTAGGGTTGGTGCCGAGTCAGTTCTTCTCTGTAGTCTCCTCTACTATGCAACTTCTTTCATCCTTCTTATTCGTAGGTGCAGGAATCTGCCTTCTGAGTTCAGGGCTGCCCCCTAAATGCTGTATTTAGGAGGCATTTTAGGGGTGTGCTCAAGAGTGGGCACAATCCCTAATCCTGATTGGTGAGTGCCTGCCATCAGCAAGATGGCAGGCACTGAAGAGTGGGCTTCACCTCGCCTCCCCCACCTGAGGGGTTGGGTTGACAGAGGTAGGCCACCTTCCGGCTTCTGGGCTGTTCTAATTTTTCCCGCCTGTCTTCCCGCTGAAAAGGGGGTGGGACAGGAATGGGGCCTGCTCCTGAGAGCGGGATAGGCTGGGGGTCACGTTGTAAAAGCGGCAAGGCCTTGGAAGCTCCCCTGCCACAGATGGCTCTTCCTGACCTGTGGGAGACGTGAACACCTCCGCCCAGAAAAGGCTTTGTTTCTGGGCCCAGGGAGCGAAGGCTCCCACCCCTTGGGTCCAGAAACGTGTCTCGTGGTGGCAGGCGGGTGTTTTTCAGTCAGGGAACCCACCAGAAGCTGGAAATTTTTTCAGGGGGCATCTCTAAGATACCCTCTGAGTGCATTGTATAATAAATCTCACACTGGCATCACTGTGGGTTTATTATGCTGAGAAGTTTGCTACCAAACTTACCAGACTTCAGCAAAGTCATTACAGTACTGAGGAGTTCGTAGAGACAAACTCCCAGACCATATACTCTTTATGTCTTTCCTGCACTTACAATGTCTAAGAATGGACATAGACACTGTATGGGTATAGTTCTCATGCAACTGTACCCTCACCAGAATGCATCCAGCTAGAGGGGTAACTTACCTATACTATAGGCAGTGGGTTGCAAACATGGCACACAGGTATGTGTGCCATGTCGACTCTTAACTTTCTCTGAACCAAAACATGCAGCCTGCAATGGCAGTGTATGTGGGTTAAGGTACAGGACCACTAAGGGTGGCACAATATGTGCTGCAGCCCTTAGAAGCCTTCCCTGGTCACAGTGCCCTTGGTACCCATGGTACCTTTTACAAGGGACTTACATGTGACCAGAGGGGTGCCAATTGTGGGTACAAATGTATAGTTTTGGGAAGAACACAGGCCCTGGGAACCTGATTGGCAGGGAGCCAGGGCACATCAAGTCAAAGTGCATCAGAAATCTGGCAAAAAGTGGGGGGCTTACTGCAACAGAAACCCACTTTCCTACAATTACCACATGAATTGATTTAGCATTTGAAAAGATAAATGGATATTATTTATATCTTTCTAATACATAAAAGAGGGCATAAACATCTAGCATAAAAAGAAACACGCATTGGCAAGGACATTAGAGCTTTCTTTTCTCAAACATGCAAAGGCAAAGATAATAGATCTATATTTTTATGATGAGGAGTTGTTTTATAATAGCTGGTCGAGTGTGTGTTACTCAAAGTCGTTGCAAGCACACAAAAGAACATAAACTGGATCTTGTCAAGATTCTTTCAACACGTGGTCTGTATTCCGCTTCCGTGATTGAAAAGCTTCAAGTCAACACGTGTTTTACCCGACCTCGTCACCTAGACTTCTGCAGGGCTTAATATTGAAAGTACATTTTCTGTCTTTCTCAGACACTCAACAGAATATCAGATGGTTTCAAAGTCAAGATATAATTCTCATCAAACGGGGCTAGGTCCTCTCGAAGGCATGGACATACAATGGCTGGACAATGCAATGCATTTGCACCCCCCCCCCCCCGATGCTAACCCAAATATGATGGGTCTAATTGCCTGATAATGTATTAAGCTTGTCTATAAAGTTAGGTATCCCGCTTTGGGTAGAGCAGATAATTAATATTTACTGAAAGAAGTCTATTATTTGTTAAGTATGTGCTGGATGGAGGGGTGACTTATGCAATTCTGTAAAGGTAATTATCCAACCGTTGCTAATGATAAATGGCAATAAACATATGTTAAAAAAATATATAATTCTCATCCAAAATAAGTGCAATCATCGTGAAGATGCGGGTAGTGATCATGTGCAACAATTCAAATGATATTGTTTGCAAACAGGTTCATATTGCTGTCTTAAAGATCCTTCACGCATCTATGTCATATAATGCTATAGTGTGAGCCACAGTGTATTTCTAGGACTTTATAGTGCCGCCGCCGGTTATCCCCTCAGCCCCTCCCGATCAAGACAGTGTCCTCACATCTGTCCTAGAAAGAAAATACCATTTGAAAAAAATATTTCTTTATTGGCATTTTTGAATTCAATACAGCAGTGATCAAAATATCGGAAATAATGACAGTCATGTCAGCAAGTCGGACAGCAAAAGTCACCATAGAAACAAAATCAAAATAAGATAGCATTAAATTGTAAAGCAATAAGAAGAAACATGTGGTGTGTATGTAGACCAGACTTCTGGAGTTCAAGTTTTAGACCCCAGATAAAGGAGGTGGGTCGGGTCACTACAGTCCCCAAATTAACGCCCACAAAGTATATCCATTTTACAGCAACGATCTAAATTAAACAAATTTAAACATGTTTAAACAATCTGGGAACCTGGGGGCTGCCATGGGATCCCAATGGTGCAATCTGTATGAGAGCAAAAATAAGAGAAAAGGTATAAAGGGGGAAGAGTTGGGGGCATCTATGTGTATGAGAACGCTCTACGCATCGTCCATTCCTAGAGTGTCCAGGAGCGAGATCTCTCTCTCTGTGTGGGGGGGGGGGGGCAGTGCAATCCCCTTTAGGGGCTCCACAGAACTGACCATTTGGCAGCCAACCCATGCAGTGTAAAAACCCAGTGGTACTTCGGACTATGTCCATAATCAACTAAGGGCATCCAATTTGTTCTGCAGCTTGAGCACAAATGTGTCCCATAGCATAGCTAAACCTCCCTCTCCCCATGTATGCAAGTCCTGTGCCATGACGTCAGTCTCAGCAGTCGCCCATTTAAGCACAACCCAGAGTTAGCGGTCGATTGAGGGTGGCTGCACTGCTTTCCATGACATGGCTATCAGTTGCTTGAAGAGGAACCTAGCTAGATCGGCCAGTTTTAAATAAAATTTTGTTCATTTTGTGCACTTGGTGATTTCAAATAAGCAGAGCAGGAGGTCGGACGGGAGTTGCACATCGATCATACCAACACATGTTCCATAACTTGCACCACTATCTGTGCCAAAGGAGGGCATTCCCACAACATGTGGAGGAAGGTCGCATCATGGTGACCACACTGGGGGCACACTTGGGCCAGCCCCGAAACATCTTATGCAGCTGGTACGGTGTGAGTTAAGTTTAATGCAAATAATTGAACTGGGTGAACTTCAGGCAACCATTGCAGGACACCCGTTTTACCTGTTCGAGCGCCATTCGCCAATGCTTGGTAGTCAGAACTGTCCCCAGAGATGCGTCCCATAGGGGTTTGCCAAGCAGCGCAAGATCCACGTCAGCAGCTTGTAGTGCTGCTTTTAGTACCATAACAGCCTTATGTCCCGGTTATCCCATCATGTAGTGTTGGGGCTTCTTGGCCCACGATCCAGGTGTTTCTAATCTCCAGCACAAGAGCAATGTAAGTCAGGAATTGACCAGGTCATTGACATCCTGTAGATCCTGAAAGGAACGCAGGTCCCCATCATTGTATAAGTCTCCCATGCTTGAGACACCCGCCTCCTTCCAAGGTGTTGGATCATGAACTTCCAGCAGAGCCTTCATCCTGGGCATGCTCTAGAGTGGTAATTATGGGGCGTAGGGTGGCATACCACATTGTGGCTGAATATATCTGTTCCAGCAGTATTTTGCAATATGCGCCAATCTACTTGTTCCCCGGGCGGGCCACCCAGTGATAGCACTTGTTCCAATAGCACTAATCCACCCAGTTCCTCTCTGACCAATGTACTCTCACCCATTATGTTCCCTGCCAGCCAGCGCATGGGCCACTGTAGCTGCACCGCCGCAAAGTAAAGCTCGAGGTTGGGTACTTCCAGGCCACCTTCCATTAATGGTCACTGGAGTGTCTGAATAGACACTCGCTGACTTGCTCTGCCCCTGATTAGGTCAGAGAGTAATCTCCATAAGTCCCCAAAGAAGGCTCTGGTGGGGATCACAGGCACAGCAGCCACAAAGAAATAGAGGAGCCACATGAGTATCAGAATTTTTGCTATAGATGCTCGGCCCATAGGCAATAGGGGCAGGCGTGTCCAAAAGTCCAAGGACTGTGGCACTGACGTCAGGGCTCTGCCATGGTTGCCATTGAGGAGGTCCTTGTCAGTGTGGTATACATTCACCCCAAGGTAGCGAAACATTCCGAACTGCCCAGGCAGATGGGTAAATTCCAGCTCCTCCGCGTTTGCTAATGCCACCCACCTCAGGGGAAAGATACAGAACTTCCCCCAGCTCACCTGACAGCCCACCATGGCTCCGAAGAGATCCAGAAGAACAAAAAGAGAGGGCAGCTACCATATAGGGGTCTGTAGATATACCAGGACATTGCCTGTGTATAACGAGACTGTGTGCCATGGGGGTCCCACCGCTACGCTTCAGTCATGCCCTCTCGCCCGCAACAGTGTGGCCAGGGGTTCCATAGCCAGTGCGCAGATTACAGGAGGAAGTGAACAACCCTGCTGTGTACCCCTACAGATGTCGAACTGACCACATATTTGACATCCTGTCCGCACTTATGCCCAAGGTGCCCTATAAAGTGTCAACATGAGCAGATATAGCTGCATTGTATTATGCATTACAAAAAAACTAATAACAAATCTCAAAAACTCCCCCTCCCTCCAGAACCAGATTATATCGAGTGAGATGGGTGATGTGATCATGCATAGTGTCTGTTACTTCCTAGTTGGTACTGTTGGGCTTGCCGGTTCCATCACGTCTGAAATGTGAGCTGTGGTCGAGGAGTATAAAACTCCCCCCCAATCCCGCACTAGAACGCTTCGCATTCTGAGTTCGTGTGCTTTTGGGTGACTTACCTGTAGACCTTCCAGTCTTCGGCGGGATCCTGGTGTTTCGGCCTCATAATCGTTGTGCCTCCTCCCTGCTTCCTTCAGTCTCCTCTGCTCCATACTCCCAGCAGGTTCCTGACGTTCCTTCTGACGGCCGCTGCAGCTCCTGTCTCCAGGTGTTTTCCTAATGTCCCTTCTGTCGGCCGCTGCAGCTCACGTCACCCACGTGTTTCGAACTAGAAGCTTCTTCCTGCCAAAACAAGATAGAGAAAAGAAAAGACCAGTTATTCCTCACGGTAACAGCGCAGAATGCGCTGCCCAACACTTTAATTACTTGTATTTTAATACTTATCCAGAATGGGTCCCTAGTCCCTGGAGATTAGTTTGCATTTTTCTTGAAGTTTGGTTATATTAGAATCTTCCAACTCTGGTGTTCCTGTGTTATGTTTCATATAGGTACCATAATATAGGCCCGGGTAATATCATACACCTTCACCTACATTATTCCCCTTATACTACACAGTAACGAGCCTTTAGGATTGAACATTTACCTAGTTCTAGTCCTGGGCACAGAAGGAGGATTTTCCCTGAACAATAGCGTCTTCTAACTCCATCAATAGACTCATACAGTATGAATCAATATTCATGAGGGTTCCTGGAAACCAGGCAGGGGCTACACACCACCTGCATAATATCTACGTGCAAGGTTCATCAAATACATCATCCTCAAATCCAACAATGGCTACTACAAGAAACAAGGGACAAAGAAACACTAGATACTTTTTGTATAAATACAGCACATCTTGCTAGGGTTGGGAGAGGAGACCGAGACTTCCAGGCCGACACACTGACCAGAGACGCTGAGGCTCCTGCATGCAGACGCTCCAGCTGACAGTGGTCTAACACATCCCTCGCGGGGTGTCCAACTCGAGACCAGGACGGGGTCCCACACTCTCTCACTTCAGGTAATGGGGTTAGACTAAATCCTAGACGGATTCTTGGCTTCACACCTACCCACATGCTAGGTACACTTGGGTACATCTAGATAGGCATCGTAGGAGTACGCACATTTTTATCAGGCATTTTATATTCATGTATGTATTCATGATTATTGCAAGATGGTAGAACTATACTATCCTTTTATTTTCACTGTACTGCTAATCATATATATCTGCTACTGTCTAACGGTTGTTGCAGCACATCTATTATACACTAGAAGAACAACTGTGCAATAAATTCTTATTGTAACAAGCCCGACTATTTCTTCTGTGTAACTCTCTGAGACCGAATAAGTGAGCACGAGTGACTGAGCGAAAAGTAGTATATTGTTTCCACGTTCCTGGGGGATCGGGTTGTCATGTTCTGAGGTTGCCAGAAACTATTCTCTCCCCGATAAGAGGAGATTCTAGTGGCACTGTGAGCTAGCTAAACCAGAAAGGCTAACATTTTCGGTGGGGGTGCTCAGAGCCAGTTTGCCACCAGTCCTACAGTTTATGTTATCCGAACGCGCAGATCCTGTATGGGTAATATAGGAACTACACGACATGGCGCCGCCAACATTGGTTGGGTACTTATTTAACAGTAGAATCTGAGTAGTTCAGTCGTGCTATTCTCAGAGACCTCTACTCACAAACACCAGAGATGTCTGGAGTGGGTGGGCACAAATTCCGCCACAGCTAAGCAGGCGAAAAATCCTATTTATTGGCTGTTGGTTAATCAAGCTTGAGGGACACAGTGTTCCTAAAATTTGTGCATTTAAAACCTTATCTTAGTTCCCTTGTACAAACTTCTTCTTTACAAAAAATGACTAAGACAGGAGATGACCCAGTAGTAAATCTACACATCTCAGACGGAGAAGAAGATACAAACGCAATTCAAATTGCACCTAAATTCAGACGTACAATCACCCTGAAACTATTAGGAAATGGTTTATCAGCTAGGGGTGGCTTAGTAGTTTTCGTGATTGAGGCACACAAATCAAACAAAACAGAGGTATTTTATTCGTGGGTTACATTCCCGAAAGCAGATGCGAGAACACAGACATTTCACTACTATACAGAAGGAGATGCACCAGTGGAATATGGTCCGTTTGAGGACATAGAGGTTCCACTCACGTACCAGGAACACTTATACTGGTTTAAAGGCGCCCTACCCCACATAAGAAATAGAGTAAGATTAGGCCCGCTCGGAGGAGAGGGGGCAGCATGGCCGATCTTAGCGGCCTACACACCACATCCTGACATTGACACAATGCCACAGGCAGACTTACTCATACAACACAAAGATTTAATTAAAATCTACAGAAACTTGACACAATTCGTCATGAGGACTTTCACAGTCCAACCTGCAACAGTTGCAACAAATGGTACTCAATCTCAAGGTACAGCAACTAAAATCACTCCACAAACATTACACGCAGTAATGGGCAAAATGCCCACGAAACGTGAACAAATGCCATTCTGGGTAGCTCAGAAAATAACTCAGCTCGAGGCAGTATTCCTGAATACTACCCCGTATGAAAAACACAGAATGCTAACAATCTGCTTGCCCATGGGGATAACACCACAAGTAGAAGATTGTACCACTTGGGGTACAGTCTTTGCTGCCATATATACCAGAACTCATGGTATACCATCCTTAGCTGTAGTACCAGATGTATTAAGACAAATACAAAATGAGTACGGAGCAGAGCCTGCCCTAAACTTAGGGATGAAGTTACTAGGTAACTATGATCAGGTATCAGCCGTAATACTAGCTAATATAAAAGGGGAAGCAGCTTCGGTGGCAATCCGCCAATGCTTAAGGGAGTTCAGTCCTATAGATCAACAACACGAACTACCCAAAATAATTGAAACTCCATATGTAGAATTAGGCAGAGACAGTTTAGGTGGGAAAGCTTTAAAACCACAACTGATAGGCAGTCCTGAAAAGGACACTTCCAAGCAGACACCAGCTTCTTCTAAAGAGAAGTGGGATAAAGAAAAAAACAACAAAGCTATAAAGGAAATAGATCTCAATCCAGAGGTAGATCTCCTCCACAGGAGCCCTCCGAAAAGAGGTACAACCTTAGGAATAGGGATAATATTAGGAAACCTGACAGGTATCAGGATACTGATACACGTTCCTCTCGTTCCTTTCAGGGTTCATCGACAAACTCTGAGAGAGAAGGACGGTCAGAACACAAGGAAGAGCGTACAAATTCCAGATACAAACAGCACGCTCAACACTATACGTCTAAAAATGAAGAAAAGCCTAAATCAAAACCGCAGTTTAAAAAGAAGAAAGTTGCAGGTCTAAAGATCAGACATGCCCAGAATTCTGAGGACACAACTTCTGAACGGGGAATGGGCTCAGACGATGCTAGACAGTGTGGCAGAAGTAACAATAGCTCGCCAGAACCTGAAGGAATTTCTGGTGACAGCGGACTTGAATGATTACATCACTGTGGAAACACCAGATACGAGGGTAAGCGTCCCACATAAGTTATATGAAATAACACTCTGAATAGAGGGGGACAAGCCCAGGAAAGTTAAAAGTCTCTTTTGGAAGAATCTGTCATCTGGTTATGACATCCTATTAGCTGAACAAGATTGGCCGCCAGCATTCGTTATGGAGTGCCCTAGGGGAGAAACGGTAATTTTTCCAGCCTTCTCCGACCTCGTTCCCATTTATTTAAAACACACATATGCACGGGAGTGGGCAGTTGTCCTAGCTCCAGCATTGTACAAAAATCATGCCGGATGGGATGAGGATTCAACCCACCACGTGATCCCGTTAAAAGTTTCACCAAATGCACAGAGACAATATCCAATAAAGCAAGAAGCTAAAAAATAGGTCAGGGAGATCTTAGATCAACTTGAATATCAAGGGGTCATTGAAACATGTACCTCACCAATGAACAATCCTTTGTTTCCTGTCATGAAACCTGACAATACATATTGTCTAGTTTTACAGACATTTAAACACTTGCACTAAGACATTTGCAGTTCAAAATGCACACAGTGCCGCATTAATGAATAACATTGTGCGGAAAAAATATAAAACTACACTTGATATCTCAAATGGATTTTTCTGCCAAATTATAGCACCTGAAAGCAAGTATTTGACCGCATTCTCAGCGCTGGGGTCCCAGCGACAATTTTGCCATCTCCCCCAAGGGTATAAGAATAGCCCGGGGTCATTTTCAGCAAGAGTAACCGAATTACTCCAAAATTTTGATGAGGAAGCATTGTCCTATGTGGATGACATTTATCTGACGGACGATGACTTATAGAGGCACTTGACCAGGGTGAGCACCATAATTATGGGATTCGCCTCTGAGGGCTACAAATTTAATTTTAAAAAAATCTGCCCACCTCAATGTCCTATTTTCAGGATATGAGCTTTCAAGTGAAGGGAAAAGTCTGGCAGCCAACTTTTTAGAAAAGTGTGCGCTGCTCCAACCTCCAGAATCATTAAAAAATTTACAATCGATACTGGGATTCCTAAATTTCGGCAGAACATACATTTTGGATTACGCGGAAAGAGTGAAACCTTTCTACGACTTAATAAAACCTGACTTTTGAGTTAGACAATGGACACAGGAACACACAAACGAACAAGTTACTTACCTTCGGTAACGCTTTTTCTGGTGGATACAGTATCTGCCTGTGGATTCCTCACCTTATGAATATCCCCCTGCGCCAGCATTCTGCGGAATTTTTTCCTAGCTCTCCACGCCGACGAGGACGTCGGCTCCGCTCGCGACTCCGTATGACGTCACCGGAGCCATAAGAGAGCCTCGTCGGCGTGATGACGTCAGTTCCACCCATTTTTCCGTGCCTCCGAGGCGAACAGGTGGACCGACAACAGATTTAAAGTATACACAGTACACAACATTTGAACCAATATACACAGTACAAAATCACAGAGGAAAGCTAAAGAACATCAGCATTTTCTATAAATGTACCAGATACAATTGTAAAACAACAACAAGCCAATTAAGGCATACCTCAAGGTATACAAAGGTGGACAACGGGGAGGAGGGTGGGTCACCGTGAGGAATCCACAGGCAGATACTGTGTCCACCAGAAAAAGCGTTACCGAAGGTAAGTAACTTGTTCTTCTGATGGATACATCTGCCTGTGGATTCCTCACCTTATGAATAGATTCCCACAGCAGTCCCACTCCCGGAGGAGGGTGTCCACCTTTCTTATACCAAAAAGTCATGCAAGACAGCGCGCGCAAAATGGCCCTCCCTCCTCACCTCGGAATCCAAGCAATAATGCTTAGCGAAAGTGTGGAGGGAGGCCCAGGTCGCTGCTTTACAAATATCCAACACAGGAACACCTCTGGCTAGAGCAGAGGTGGAAGACTTAGCCCTAGTAGAATGGGCTCTAATACCCTCAGGTGGTTCCTTACCAGCAAGGGCGTAGCAGATCTTGATGCACAAGATGATCCACCGGGATAGAGTGCGCTTGTGCACAGCTTTACCTTTTGAGCGTCCAACATAGCCCACAAAGAGCTGATCGTCCAAACGCAAGTCCTTTGTTCTGTCCAAATAAAAGCTCATCGCTCTTTTAGGGTCCAGGCGGTGAAGTCTCTCCTCCTCCTTGGAAGGGTGAGGGGGAGGATAAAACACAGGGAGAGTTATGGACTGCCCTAGATGGAAGGGAGTAACTACCTTAGGCAGAAAAGCAGCCCTGGTCCTGAGGACCATCCTTTCAGCATGTATGGTCAAAAACGGGGGTTTTGAACTAAGAGCTTGAAGCTCACTCACCCTCCTTGCTGAGGTAATGGCTACCAGAAAGACAGTTTTAAAAGATAAAAGCCTCAAAGGACAGCTATGAAGGGGTTCGAAGGGGGAACCCATCAAAAAAGTTAAAACAAGATTAAGATCCCATTGGGGCATAACAAAAGGAGTAGGCGGAAACCTATTGGTAAGGCCTTTGATAAATCTCAAAACGATAGGAGACTTAAATAAAGACGGCTGATCAGGTAGACACAGAAAACCGATAAGTCTGACAAATAACCCTTAACCGTGGCCACAGCACAACCTTGCTGAGCCAAGGAAAGGGCAAACAGAAGAACATTTGACAAGTGGGCCTTTAAAGGGTCAATGGATCTCTCTCCACACCACTTAACGAATCTTGACCATCTGTAAGAGTAAATGGACTTGGTGGAGTGTCGCCCGGCCGATAAAATAACATCCACCACGTCAGGCGGGAGAGAGAAAGAACTCAGGTTGCCCCGTTCAATCTCCAGGCATGAAGGTGCAGGCTCTGGAGGTGGGGGTGTAGAACCTGCGCCTGCGACTGCAAGAGGAGGTCTGCCCTGAGAGGGAGACGGAGCGGAGGGTGCGATGAGAGGTGAAGAAGATCTGTGTACCACACCCTTCTTGGCCAATCCGGGGCGATCAATATGACTTGGGCCCGGTCTTGGTGAATCTTCCTCAGAACCCGAGGAATCAAGGGTATGGGAGGAAACGCGTAAAGGAGTCGAGAGTCCCAACTCAACTGAAACGCGTCCCCCAACGCCCCCTGCAACGGAAACTGGAGACTGCAGAACGACGGGCAGAGCGCGTTCTCGTGAGTGGCAAACAGGTCCACCCGAGGAGTCCCCACGTCCGGAAGATGTGTCGAACCACCTCCGGATGAAGCCTCTACTCGTGGTCGGCGGAGAACTGTCGACTGAGACTGTCCGCACGCACGTTCAACACTCCGGCCAAATGATTCGCCATCAAGCAAATCCGATGGTCCTGAGCCCAGGACCAAAGCCGCAACGCCTCTCTGCAGAGATGTTACGACCCTACTCCTCCCTGCTTGTTGACATACAACATCGCGGTAGTGTTGTCCATCAGGACTTGAACCGACTGACCGCGAAGGGAAGGGAGAAAGGCCTTGAGCTCCAAACGTATCGCCCGCAATTCCAGAAGATTGATATGAGACAACCTTTCCTCTGGAGACCAAAGACCCTTGATCTCCAGATCCCCCAGATGAGCACCCCACCCTAGGGTATAGGCGTCCGTTACCACTGTGGCCACCGATGGAGGAAGATGAAAGGGCTTTCCTTGAGACAGATTGCCCTCCACGCTCCACCAAGTCAGCTCCGCTGCATCTTCTCTGGAGATCCTGACTGAATCCCTGAGATGTCCGTTGTGCTGATACCACTGCCTGCGGAGACACCACTGGAGCGCCCTCATGTGCCAGCGTGCATGGTTGACCAACAGAATGCAGGAGGCGAACAGACCGAGCAGGCGAAGGACCTTCAGGACCGGAACATCCGCTCCATTGTAAAACAAAGGGATCATCTCCTGAATGTCGAGAATTCTTTGTGGAGGAGGAAATGCTCGATACACAGTAGTGTCCAGTACCGCCCCTATGAACAGGTTGCGCTGAGAGGGCACCAGGTGTGATTTGGGCACATTGATTGAAAAATCCATGTTGAACAACAGTTGCGATGTTACCCGCAGATGATGAAGCACCATCTCCGGCGACTCCGCTTTGAGCAGCCAGTCGTCCAGATAGGGGAAAACTGGAATCCCCGATCTTCTGAGATGAGCTGCCACCACTGCCATCACCTTTGTGAAGACTCGAGGTGCAGTAAGTAAGACCAAACAGGAGGACCGCAAACTGGTAGTGCTGCGACCCAACCGTAAAACGGAGATACTTCCTGTGCGACTTCAGAATGGGGATGTGAAAATACGCATCCTGTAAGTCGATGGACACCATCCAGTCCTCCTGCTGCAGCGCCAGAAGAACCTGAGCAAGGGTCAGCATCTTGAATTTCTCCTGCTTCAGGTAAAAATTCAAGACCCTGAGGTCCAGGATCGGACGTAACCTGCCGTCCTTTTTGGGGATCAGGAAATACCGGGAGTAGCATCCCTGACCCCTTTCCTGCTCTGGAACCACCTCTATCGCACCTTTTGTAGTAATGCAAGAACCTCCTTCTGCAGAAGAAGCAAATGGTCCTCTGAACAAAAACCCTGGCAAGGAGGGTAAAGAGGAGGAAACTCCCGAAAGGGAAGGGCGTACCCATTCTCCACAAGGTTCAAAACCCAAAGGTCTGTTGTGACCGATTTCCAACCTTGCAGAAAGTGAGACAGCCGACCCCCTACAGGACCCACATGATCCAGGATGGGGGATCTAGGGCTGCTTTCCTGCGGTACCAGGGGGAGCAGGGGAGGCAGAAGAGGAGGAGGAGGAGAGATTGCGGGCAGAACCTTGTTGGCGACCTCTGGCTCTTCCTCTATAAGATCTATAGAGTGGATTTTGCTGCTGCTGCTGCTGAGGTGAACGGAAGTTGCGAAAGGAAGACCTTCCAAAGCCCCGATACTTCTTGTAGCCAAAACCTCTCGACTGGGCCTGCAATCCCAAGGATTTCGCTGTGGCTCTGCTATCCTTAAACCTTTGTAAGGCCAAATCTGCTTTTTCCTAAAAGAGCTTTGACCCGTCAAAGGGCAAATCAAAAAGAGTGGCCTGGACATCAGGGGAAAATCCGGAAGAACGAAGCCAAGCCTGCCTTCTTGCAGCTATGGAGGAGCCCATGACCCTGGCCACTGAGTCAGCCGTATCCAGGCCTGACTGAATAACTTGCCTATCTGCCGCTTGAGCGTCTGACAGGACCTCCATAAAATTTCCCTTCTCCTCGTCAGGTAACTTAGGTGCCAATTGCTTTGCCGAGTCCATCAAGGCGTGTATGTAACGGCCCAATAGACAAGTGGCGTTGGTCGATTTCAGTGCCATGCTAGAAGAGGAGAAAACCTTTTTAGCCGACTGATCCATTTTCTTTGAGTCCCTGTCAGCTGGGGCATGAGGGAAAGCACCTGAAGATTGCTTGGAGCAAGATGCCTGCACCACTAAACTCTCTGGAGATGGATGGGATGAGAGAAAATCCGGATCCCCTGGTGCAGTCCTATACCTCCTAGCCACAGATTTAGAAACGGCAGGCGAAGAGAGTGGCTTATGCCAAACCTCGAGGATAGGATCCAACAAGGCCTCATTAAAGGGTAAAAGAGGCTCAACTGTGGAGGAAGGAGAATGCAACACCTCCGTCAACAAATTTGGCTTATATTCAGCAGTGGGCAACTGCAAATCCAACAGCTCCGCAGCTTTCCTTATCACCAAATGGTAGGGAGCTACCTCTTGAGGAGGAGAAGCCCTTGTAGAAGAGAGTTCCCACTCAGGAGAGGTATCCAAACCGCTCGCCTCCTGAATGCCCTCAAACTCATCCAGAGACTCTTCCAACTCGCCCTCCTCAACCTCCTCTATACGATACTGCTCCTCTTCTAAAAGTCTCTGAGCCTCTCTACGTGAACGAATCCGCGGAGTCGGTGGCGCCGTATGCGGCATCGGTGGCGCTGTACGCGGTGCCGACCGCTCCAAAGCCGGCGTCGAGGGCGGCTCCAAAGGTGGCAAGAGTTCCACACGAGGTCGAGAGGAGGGCTCACCAGACGGCGCCGAGGATTCCACCAACGGCGTCGAGACTCTCGGCACCGGAAACTGCCATGACAGCGCCATCGGCATGAAGGGCATGAAGGGAGACTGGGCATAGTGCTGGGGCACACCCAAGTTGAATGCCAGCGGACCCACGGGACCCGAAGGTGCTCCGGATGGGAAGGCCGCCTTTGCGAAAACTCCGTACATGGCATTTAAAAAATGCGACGGATCCGCCCCTGGAGCCGGGAATTGAGGATATGGATTCAAACCAGTATCCAAACGGGGAGTCTCCGACGTCAGACCTACCGGATCCACTGCCGAATCCACCGGTTCAACCTCAGGCACAGGAGAAGGTGGTACATCCTGAACCAGCTCGACATCTGAAATAGCTGAATCCCTCGGCGCCGGAGAACCTCTAGGCGAAGCCGGAGTCACACGAGGAGAAGGAGAGGGCGAAGGAGATACAAAGTCCTTACGGCGATGTCGAGGAGCTGGCGAAGGCGACCTCGAAGCCTTACTCTTGGTCGAGCGGCGCCGAGATCCATGTCTTCTTTTTTTCTTATGCTTTTTTGACTTCGATGTGTGTGAAGTCGACGACTTCGACTTTTCACGCTTACGCCCTCTTCCTTCTTTCTTCGCCTTGGCCAGAAACAACTTGGCTTCCCGTTCCTTAAGTGCTTTTGGGTTCATTTTCCTACAACAGGAACAGTCCTCCACGTCGTGATCCGACGACAAGCACCATAAGCAATCTTCATGGGGGTCAGTGATGGACATGCGACCCCCACATTCCCTACAGGGTTTATAACCAGACTTCTTCGAAGACGACATCCCTTCTAGCAACAGTTAAAGATGAAGAACAACAAAGTAACTCCACAAAATATGGAGAGTGCTAGAAAACCGTTACGCGTCGCCGGCGCGGAAAAAAGGGAACTGACGTCATCACGCCGACGAGGCTCTCTTATGGCTCCGGTGACGTCATACGGAGTCGCGAGCGGAGCCAACGTCCTCTTCGGCGTGGAGAGCTAGGAAAAAATTCTGCGGAATGCTGGCGCAGGGGGATATTCATAAGGTGAGGAATCCACAGGCAGATGTATCCATCAGAAATCCTACGTTCAATACAAGAAGACATGATCGCTTCAAAACACTTACAGACGCGGATAAACGTACGCAACTTAGCGATCCGTGTAATAGCGGGTCAATGCGGGTACACCTACTTAACCTTCAATGAAGGCGAAATAGTACCAATCGCTTACAAATCGTACCTGTACACAAACGCAGACATGTGTTTCACTTCCACAGAAAAAATCCTGACAGCAGTTCAGACCACTGTAGCAAGAGCACTAGCTCAGGGAAAGCGCATAATTGTCGTAACACCAGTACCAGCTTTAGAAGCTGTTACGAAGGCTAGCATTCCAAATGCAAAAGCCTTACATCCGAGATGGATACAATGGGCGAATTCTCTTACTGCAACGGATGTTGAATACAGATTTGATCCAAGTCTAAAAACACAAGCATTTCTGCAATACGAACAAGAATACCCTCTACCGAATGAAATCTTGCCTCTAGATCAGTATGAATATATTATTTACACTGACGGATCTGCTCAACCGGCCATAGGGAGTAAGCAACAATATAGCGCAGCATGTGCTATAGTTAAAGGTCGCATGCGGGATGGAAAGTTTCATCCAAGTTGCACCAAAACGCAATCTCTAGGAGACTGCACGGCTCAGTTGGCAGAGTTAAAAGCTCTGGCACTGGTGAATACGGTTCACGAATTCCCCACACTGATAGTGTGTGATTCTTTTTACTGTGTGCAATCATACAATAAATATTTACATCATTGGGAACTAAACGGGTTCAAAGACGCAAAAGGTGGCACAATTAAGCATAAAATGCTATGGGAACAGGTAGTTGAGTTGAGAAACGAACTACCACGGGCTCACGTGATTCATACACTGAGTCATCAACGTGATGGTGTTCACGTTGAAGGGAATTCATTGGCTGATGAAGCCGCGAAGGGGGCTGTACGCACAGCTTCCGTAGCTGCAATCACTCGTTCAAAAACGAGGATAGACGGTGAGATTATGGTTGCTGTCATTGCTTCACGCAAAGGCAGCTCAGCAGTACCAAAGAGATTTCCACTCAAGTACTCCTACAAGTTAGATGCAAACAACATTCCATATGCTCAGATTCCTGGAGTGGGGGACAGAGTAATACCAAATATGGATCATAGGCAAAGTTTGATTATTGCCACACGAGGGTTTGGGCTCTGCGCATACAGGCGTTACAGCGACTATTTCATTGTTGAAACAGCGCTATTGGTGGCCAGGTCTAACAAAGCAAACTAAAGACTATGTCTTAAATGTGACATCTGCCAGCAGATGAAAGGCTCCACCATAACACGCCCGGCACAGACACCGTTATTAAAATCAGACAAACCTCTCGCTTGTGTGTATCTGGACCACTGCGGCCCCTTACAATCAGATGGGGCCTACAAGTAGATCATGGTTGCAGTGGATTAATGCTCAAGATTCCTATGGGTTTGGCCTCAGCGCTCGGCTGATGCTCGAACTGTTATCAAAGATTTGCGAGTCTTTATCGGGACATACACAGTTGGCACGTTACATTCTGACCGTGGCCCGGCGTTTAGCTCTCAGGCTTACAAAGAGGCCATGGAAAGTATGGGCGTAGCATTGCGGTACTCCTCTCCGTACCATCCTGAGGGAAATTCGGTTGTGGAAAGGAAAATCCGGGACCTAAAGCAATCTTTAACAGCTAGGATATTAGGCAAGGGTGGTAGTTGGGTCAATGATATATATGGGGTACAACGAGCACTCAATAACTAGCCAAGAAGCTCTCTAGGGGGTGTTACTCCTTAGGAGGTCCTTTTTGGGACAAGAATGTGGGTACCTGATCTTGATTGTGAAGGTGCAGTGGCGGATGAGAAACCATTTGATATCCATGATCGTTTGGCTGTTTTACAGGATCTAAATGAATCCAGGACACAACAAAGTAATGTCCACCTGAAACAGACTGCCACTGGGGAAGTCAAGGCAGTCACGGCAAGACCTGTCTGGATCCCAAAAGTCAGGGATCTGGTCAGAGCGAAAATAGTGGATAAAAAAGAATTTGGGCCATCCTACAGAAAACCTGTAGCGGTCCTAGCAATTCAAGGAAGAAGAACTGTACTTCTACCGCCTCTTGCCGGGAATAAGGAGAAAAGATTTGTCTCAATCGACTTAATCAAACCACACTATGTGGCCGATACTAAGCAGTAGGCCACGTGGACTCCACAGTAGCAGTCGCCCTCCTCTCGCTACAATCCAAGAAGTTCAAACGGAAAGTCTCATCACGTTAGAAGAGCCTCCAACACGGAATGAAGGACTAAGCAACAATGCTATGGAACTCGTTCCCCTTGAACCCAAAGATCAACTTCAAAATCAAACTCAAAATAACACACAAGTTGCAATAAGACCTAATACAGATGTCTACGTCAACATGCCTCGACGAGAGCAAACTACGATTTAAACAAATCCCGATGCAATTCCAACAATTGATCGAACTGCTTCTGGCTACTTCATGAACTTTGATACGTTTTCCTTGGATCCAAGTGAACCGTAAACGACGCCAGCCCAACAAACACGCAAGCAGCAGATTACGGACTTTCTGAACTTTCTCAAAAAGACTTACCTGGTATCACCTTGGGTAGAACTATGGGTCATCACTGGGATACTGTTCTTTCTTTTCTGGCTAGGATTAGTTATAACTTTTAGCATGCTTATTAATGGACGATACCTTCGACAAAGACCTGAAGCCGAAAAAGGGAATTTGATTCTGAAACCCCATCAATCTTCTCATCGTGAACAAAGAGACTTGTCATCAGTGAACATTACAGCAGTTCCTATACCGGATGGTATAGTTTGGGACAAGGTTGATTTCGACATATTCGGTCCCAACTGAACTTTAAAAAATTTCTCATGTATTTAAAAATTTGTTGAGTGATATCATTACCTCCAGTACATTTTCTGATGATTGGGACTCTGAAACTGTTAATAATATGTTGTCTGATTTAGAAGAAACTGCAGCATTTCCGAACACTGAAATGTTAGACGGTACTTCAGACTATGACACTTTGTACTGTTACCAACATTATGGTCATCATTTCTTGCACAAATCTATATCACCTAGAAATGTGTTTGAGTACCACCAGTGGGAACATTGCCCTACACCACCAAAAGGTAGTTCGCATACATTTGCACAGAAGTTTCCATACTTTTCAGGGTTTAACACTACTGACCCGACCTCGTATTATTACAAGGTTGCACCGACATCAGCACTGAAAACTATGTTGACAAACACCAAACAGATATACTCTGCTTCCCTTAGCACCCACTTGTCTGAACAGGGTTTTGACCTACGGAAGGACACAATTGACTTAAAATCAGTCTGGGGTTCTAGAGACTGGCAAGTCCAGGGAACAGAAGCGCTATTTAGAGCGTGCCTCATTCCACAGCAGATGATATTTCTAAATGACACTGTGAAACAGAAGTCCTGTCTTGGACTAGCCAAAAACAAGGACCTGAACACACCTCGGTTTCCAACACCATCACAGATGGAGGGGTGGCAAAATTCAACTTCACAAGAAGGGGCAACAGTAAGTGACATTTTACAGTACAATGGATCATACCCTAATTGAAAGAAATGGGTGGTTTGGCCCTTAGACATGAACACATGTCAGAAAATATTCTGGGGTATAACCGAAGGGTTCAGTATCCATAGGCCAGACCCACGATAAGTACAAAGAGAATACCCAGGGGTAGTGACATCCTACAGTGTTGGGAAGTTGTGCCTTGATTGGCTAGAAACCTCAACACTCACAGAAGTGAAACATCACTTATCCTTACTCACACATGACATGGATCTTAGGGACTTTTTACTAGGCCCCAGGAAATAACGTCAGAAACGTTTCATATATGCTGGCATTTATGATGCCAATAATGAAAATTGGAAAATATCCCAACAAGAGACCGCAGAGATAATATTGGAAATAGACCGTATTAACTTAGAGAAGGCATTAGCAGTAGTGGATAATGGGTTAACAACTTTGACCTCCAGGATCTATTCCTTAGGCAACATTGTATCTTCTGCAATAGACATACTGGAACAAGATTTGCCCATATTACAACACGGGCAATCTCAGTTACGTTCTATTATATTGTTGAGCTGGACACTGCAATCTTTGCGTGAAGGCTATGTGCCTTGGCGTTTTATCAACAGTACGTCTCTGTCTTCTGAATATAATCTAACAGATAAACAGGCAGAAATGGCACAAAGGGGAGCAAAATATACAATGCTGCGCATTGAAAAGCTGGATAGATTACCAATTACGGTAGCGGAATCACCATCAACGGAATGGTTAATCCATGGCCACTTAAATCTACCGGTCACTACTTTTCAGTTTCAATATTGCCTTGAGCAAAGGCAGGCAGGCAAATATGAAAAATTGGGTAAGGAATACATTAAGGAATCTTGGGAATTACCGTACAGATTTCGATGCCGGAGTGGGGATCGAGAAGTGTTTCTAAGCGGTACAAACTGCAAGAACGCTTTGAGTGGTTCTCTCATGTGCCAGGATATTTTACTACACGGAGCTTGTAATGGTTCAGTAGCGAACTTGTCCTGCCACCTGCAAGGGACTCCAGCAGCCGTGATTACACCCTTATTCAAACTGCTCTCGAATGGGAGTTACTTGATGCTGAACGATCAAGGTTGTTGTGGGATGCTTCCGGGGATTGCCTATCTGGTCACGGTGAACTCCAGGGTTACTTGCTGTATGCAAGTATTGTTTCCCCCAACAAGTACAGTCAGGGAGGCGCCACTATGGCCTTTGCTAAATGTTTCTTTTATACAGTTTGATACTTTGAGCAGAATGAAAGCCATGCTTTTACAGCAAACTGTGCCCTTAACCTCCGCCCGGGAGACCCTTGATGTTCAAATCGCAAGGACCTCGACTGAGATACAGGCACTTATACGTACAAACTGCCCCTTTCATTTCGCAGAAATGGTGGGTCGTATCTTTAATATGTCTGATACGAGTGGTATTGAACACCTATTTAAGACCAAAGGGTCAGGATTTCTAAGCACCTTTCAGACAATCCTTGGAGTTATTCCAAACTTTATACACTCCGTATTGGGAAGCGTTTTTGGAGGTCTTCCGCTAATCCTGCTCTCAATAGCAGGTATCCTGATTGTCATTTTTCTGCTACGCAATGGACGGCCCAATCACCAACGAGATGGCAAAAGCACTCCTGGAGCGCAAATACCATGAACGCATGGTACAGCATCTGGGCACACCTCGCCTATGGGAACTGAGAGCCTCTTGGTTCCTATCGTTTAGACCAGTCTGGATGGACTGCATCTTACCTGTTCTTCGATGCCTGTTATGCGGAGAAGAATGCGTGTTGGATCTCTGTCTGACACTTGCATCGGACACGCCTATGGACTTGAACACCAGGCTGGAACCCGTGAGGTCCCATGCTCGGCAATGTCCCCAGCGTATTCCTATACTGATGGCTGCATTCCTCGAGAACCCGCAGGTGCCTTTTACTACAACTGAGTTAAGCATCAGCTCGTCCACTAGCACTCAGGTATCGACTACTGCACCGGCTGCCTCTGCACCAGCTATAGGCAGTTCTGAATATCAGCTGTGCTCCATTGACGTACTCTGAGAGGTGTTACAGGGACCGTCCTCTGCAGCGGCAAGCAACCACGATGTTGCGTCTCCCAGCCAGGACACTTAATCTATAATTGGCTCATCGTGTGCTGGGAAAGAATTCGGAATTTTTTCTTTTAAATTTCAAAACTCAATTAAATTTGGAACATTTCCTTTAATTGATACTTTCGCTGGGAAAGCATGGCCTTCTGACGCTTGTAGTGGTTTGAATTATATAAACGAACTCAACTAGGACTTTGGCTTCGAGTGACATTTCCAATACTCAACTTTCATAAATAATTTTTCTTCCCCCATGTTGGACTATTTTTAAATGGTTTTAAAGACAATATTTTATGAAGCTCACTGATAGTTTTATGCACCGCTACCTAGTACAAAGAGTAGTTCACTTGCATTTTTATCATTATTGACTGTTCAGAAGTGGAGTGGGTGTTATGTTTCATATAGGTACCCTAATATAGGCCCGAGTAATATCATACACCTTCACCTACATTATCCCCCTTATACTACACAGTAACAAGCCTTTTGGATTGAACCTTTACCTAGTTCTAGTCCTGGGCACAGAAGGAGGGTTTTCCCTGAACAATAGCGTCTTCTAACTCCATCAATAGACTCATACAGTATGAATGAATATTCATGAGGGTTCCTGGAAACCAGGCAGGGGCTACACACCACCTGCATAATATCTACGTACAAGGTTCATCCCATACATCATCCTCAAATCCAACAATGGCTAATACAATAAACAAGGGACAAAGAAACACTAGATACTTTTTGTATAAATACAGCACATCTTGCTAGGGTTGGGAGAGGAGACCGAGACTGCCAGGCCGACACACTGACCAGAGACGCTGAGGCTCCTGCATGCAGACGCTCCAGCTGACAGTGGTCTAACACATCCCTCGCGGGGTGTCCAACTCGAGACCAGGATGGGGTCCCACACTCTCTCACTTCAGGTAATGGGATTAGACTAAATCCTAGAGGGATTCTTGGCTTCACACCTACCCACATGCTAGGTGCACTTAGGTACATCTAGATAGGCATTGTAGGAGTACGCACATTTTTATCAGGCATTTTATATTCATGTATGTATTCATGATTATTGCAAGATGGTAGAACTATACTATCCTTTTATTTTCACTGTACTGCTAATCATATATATATCTGCTACTGTCTAACGGTTGTTGCAGCACATCTATTATACACTAGAAGAACAACTGTGCAATAAATTCTTATTGTAACACGCCCAACTATTTCTTCTGTGTAACTCTCTGAGACCGAATAAGTGAGCACGAGTGGCTGAGCGAAAAGTAGTATATTGTTTCCACGATCCTGGGGTATCGGGGTTGTCATGTTCTGAGGTTGCCAGAAACTATTCTCTCCCCGATAAGAGGAGATTCTAGTGGCACTGTGAGCTAGCTAAAACAGAAAGGCTAACATTTTCGGTGGGGGTGCTCAGAGCCAGTCTGCCACCAGTCCTACAGTTTATGTTATCCGAACGCACAGATCCTGTATGGGTAATATAGGAACTACACGACACCTGAAAGATAAAGAAAATAGGGGACACAAATCTATTTTCTCCTGATGTTAAGGAGGAAGTAAGGATAATTCAAATGTAGGACATGTTTTACTTTTTGTTAAGCGAGTTGCTAAGGGATTCATTTAATTATAAATCTCCTGATGTCTTGGGCCATTCCTCAAAGTGCATAAGTGGGTGTCATTGAGTTTTTTTATATTCTTTTACGATACTGTGTTGATAACACTAGCGACTCTCCTCCTTTCCTGTTCCGCAGACACAAACCACAGATCCCACTCAGATAGCCTGCCATTACATAATTGAAGAAGGAAATCACTCAGGTAGTTTACAGTAAAACCCTTGCCACTACACTGTTACTTTATTTGGTAACTCTACACATACTCAGATATATATTTTGTCTCTTCTGTTAGGGATTTCTCCTGGCTGTCTGACTCTGTCCGTTGAGTGGGAAACATCGTGGGACACGGTCTTCTTTTCTCCCTGTTTGCCCTCTTCCCCTAGTTCACTACTGATGCTTTGACTTTGTTGGGTACGGTGAATTGGCAGGGAAAGATGGGACCTGTCTTCTTGCATGTTGTTCCTGCGGAAACGTAGGTAAGAGCCAAGAGCCTGACAGGTACTCTCTGAGGGTGGAGTAGTTTTGACATCTGTCAAATGAAGGAGACAAAGATATTTAGGGCAGGTATGTTCTCAGTATTCAGAAGATAATAGAGTAATGAAAGGGCGCCAGATCTCAGCATAGGATGTGTCCTGTACCAAGAATGTGAGGGTCATCCCCTCCATCACTATACTGTATATACTAGAGGCGGTAAAACCACCCCTGGTGAGTAGGGATTTGGTCAGAAACCCCAATATGTCAGTATGTTCTGTAATGCGGCCCTTAGGGCCAGGGCCATCTGTCATCCCCTATGTGATTTTAAGGGCAAAGTAAGTGGGTTGGGGAGTCCCAAGATCATGTAGGCCTGGAATCTGGGTAATTGGGTATGAAAGTGAGTATCCACATAATCCAGAATCTGGGACCAATAGATAGATAATTTTGGGCATTTCCAGAGCAAGTGCATTAGAGTTCCTAATGAACCACATGCACGTGTCTTGATTTCTCTTCAGGACACATGAGCAAGACTTCAAAACACCAGGATACAACGTGAACACTCTTCAAAATAGGACTCTACCCCCTTTAGAATATCAAAATACAACATAAACAGAGCTCGACACTCATTTGCCAAGTAAAGGAAAATATTTATTGCAGCAAGGTCCCATATATCAAATGGCAAAAATGCACATGTAAAATAAATGCATGAATATAATGAATGTATTTACACAAGAATAAATGCATAGAAAGATAACTGCATGTACACAAGAATGAGTAATTAAAACTTGGAATACTTCACTGGCTGGCTGTCTTGAATCATCCTGCCAGTATGACTTGGGAAACAGTTGACAGTCTTAGCAGGAGCTCTCAGTCGAGAAAGGGCTCTAGGCAGTGAATCCACTCTTAGAAGAGTTCCTGTCAAAGTGCCAAGAGGTCTCCGTCTTTATACTCTTTACTAACACAGAGAGAGAATTGTAGAAGCTCCTCTCCCTTCATCTGCACTGTAGGTGCTGGCTACACTCTCTGCGTCGAGGTCACTCAACGGAGCTGGCCAGTCTCCGATGAGAGTTGAGGCAGAATTCTTCACATTTTCATCCTTGGACACTGTACGCATCTCACACTGTCTGTTCTTCTATCTCTTGCTCAGTGAAGTGAAAAACATAAGCAGTTCTGTGTGTGCATAAGGAACCTGGGCCTGCCTGCATTTGCAGCTAAAAGGCAGGGTCCGACAGACATAGGATGAAACCATGCTCACAAAATGTAATTAGAATAAAATGGAGTAATTGGCCAATACATGATCTCACAATATATAACTGTCTATAGCCTTACACTCCACTCCTTGACCATTGACTAATAATTAGCATAAGTCATAGGAGTAAAAGTGATGGTTTTAGGACGAAATAGGGATATAAGATTAGGCATACATTGCATACAGCAACAAATAGATATCAAAATACAAATTATAATGAAAATGACACTTAAAATATAATGAAGTTGCCCAAAATTAGGCAACCAATAAAATAACCAATCCCACCACCCCATGTCCACATCCTGCTTTACTCCTTTGACTAATTCATGCAAGGTATTTTGTAAAGCGGCTTTTCTTGTTCCCTAAACATCTAATAGTAATTCAGCTAAAGCAGTAGAAGTTTCATTTATATTTTTCACCATTAAACATGCAAGCTTGTTTATTATCCTAGTATTATACACAGTTAACTCAGGAACGCCTACTATGGATGTAGCTAGACTAATATATTCAGTTTCGGATAACAAGGTAATTTCAGAATCACAGATTTTAGACAATCAAAATGTGTCTCTAGCATAGCGAGAGCGTAAAGCTGAATGGAAAGGAAACATCATAAAAAGGAAAGGAAAAGGAGCTGTGGAGAAGGAATCAGATGCGACTTCGGCACATTGATTGAGAACCCCAGCGAGTGCAGGAGTTCGGCCGTAGTCTGGAGGTGGGAGACGACTGCCTGGGACGAGCCCGCCTTCAGCAGCCAGTCGTCGAGGTAGGGGAAGACTGACACCCCTGCCCGGCGCAGATGAGCTGCGACCACCGCCATCACTTTCGTGAACACCCGAGGGGCACTGGTAAGGCCAAAGGGGAGCACGGTGAACTGAAAATGCTCGAGGCCTACCGTGAACCGAAGGTAACGCCGGTGGGCCGGCAGGACGGGGATGTGGAAATAGGCGTCCTGCAAGTCCAACGCTACCAACCAGTCTCCAGGGTCGAGGGCAGTCAAGACCTGAGCTAGGGTGAGCATCTTGAACTTCTCCTTCCGGAGGAAGCGATTGACGTTCCGGAGGTCCAAGATAGGACGCATGTCCTCCTTGTCCTTTGGGCACCAGGAAGTAGTGGGAGTAGCAACCACGTCCTACTTCTGGGGTCGGAACATGCTCGATGGCCCTCTTGGCCAAGAGGGCCGTGACTTCCTTCTCCAGAAGTACCAAGTGATCCCCTGACATGCGGTGGAATTGAGGTGGCATGGCTGGGGGGTGGTCTCGAAGGGGAGGGAGTAGCCCCTTCGGACAATGTCCAAGACCCACCTGTCCGAGGTGATGGGACGCCAGTGGTGAAGGTGATGGCGGACCCTGCCCCCTACTGGCGTGCTGTGCACCTGAAAGGAGGGACTAGGAGGGCTTGGAGGCCGCGGACGGGTTGGAGGTGGTGGCCTGACTCGCACGCTGGTTGCCCGAACCGCCACAGCGGTATCCACGTCCTCAGCCACGCGAAGACGCCTGCTGCGCGGGCCGGTGGCTGGGCTGCTGACGTGACTGGGCGCCCCTTCCGTGGCCACGATAGGGGTGAAAAGCAGAAGGTAGCGGAGGGCGTGTAGCAGAAAGGCCCAGGGACTTGGCAGTAGCCCGTGAGTCCTTAAAACGCTCCAACGCATGGTCTGCTTTGGAACCAAAAAGACCGACTCCATCAAAGGGCATGTCCATGAGTGTATTCTGGACATCACCCGAAAAACCAGTGGTTCTCAGCCAGGCGTGGCGACGTAGCGCCACCGTCATTGCAATAGATCTGCCCAGCGAGTCGGCGGTATCAAGGCCACAACGTATGGTGTATTTGGCCGCATCCCTACCTTCCGCAATGGTGCGGGTAAGCAGTGTCTGGACCTCCTCAGAACACTGGGGCAAAACAGTCGCCACCGAATCCCACAAGGAGTGGGTATATCGGCCCAAAAGACAAGCAGTGTTGATGGACCGCAAGCCAGCACTGGAGGAAGAAAAACCCTTCTTCCCAAATTGATCCAGGCGTTTGGATTCCCTATCCGGAGGGGCGGTAGGGAAGGCGGTTTGGGAAGCCGAGGCTTGGACAACCAAGATCTCAGGAGTGGGGTGGACAGAGAGAAACAAGGGGTCGCCCGGAGCTGGGCGATGGCGTCGGGACACGTTCCTATCCACAGGAGCCCCTGTGTTGGGCTTGGACCAGGCGCCCAAAAGAACGTCAGTGAGTGCATCGTTGAACGACAGCACAGTCTCCAAGGAGGAGGCTGCTGGCTGAAGCACTTCTGTCAAGAGATTAGTCTTGACCGCCACAGTAGGGAGTCGGAGATGTAAGGCTCCAGCCGCCCTACGCAACACCGTTGCAAAATTGGCTCCCTCCTCTGTAGCCACGGGAGGAGACAGCATGCCAGTGTCAGGGGAAGTATCCAGACCACTGGCATCCCCTAGTTCCTCTGCCCAGTCCTCATCATACTGACACTGTTGTGCCCGAGGGTCCTCAGACCCCTCCCAGTCCTCCTGGTCCTCCTCCGGTTCAAAATAAGGAGGAGGAGGGACATTTGGGACCCAAGGTCTCATCGGCGCCGGAACCGGCGTCGAGCGACGTCGGTCCGGCTCCATGTCCGGAGCCGGAGAGTACAGGGGACGACGCCGCCCGGAGCCCCGGGCGGCGTCAGGAACGGCACCGGAGACATCGGCGCCGGCGGAGGCGTGGTCAGGTCGACCGGCGTCGATGGGGGTTGCGGCACCACCGGAGCCGGGATCGAGGTCGGGGCCAAAGCCGAGCCGGGATCGAGGCTGGAGGCACGAGCGACGCCGGGACCGGAGTCATCGGCGACGCCGGGGCAACCCCATCAGGGCCCGCGGGGCCCGAAGGCGCACCGGAGGGACCTTGAGGCCCGAAGAGGCGGGCCATGGCCGACAGGAATTCCTGTACTTGGGCCGGATCCGCCCCGAACCCGGGAAGGACGGGTATTGCGGGGCGACTCCAAAGGCATGTCCGGGGCTGCGGGGACGGGGACGGTGCCGGGAGGGGCCTCAGCCGAGTCGCGAGACCGGCGAGGCGAAGTCCTAGAGCAATGATGCTTTTTGGACTTCTTGTGTTTAGACTTACCGGACGACGAAGACTTGGATCCCGACGACGGCAGACTCCGCGACCGACCCCTCGACCTCTCACGCGACCGGGGCTTGGTGTGGCGCGGAGCCGACTGCCGGGCCTCGAGGAGCTTTCGAGACCGCTCTCGCAAAGCTTTCGGGTTTAGGGACCGGCAGTCGGAACACGACTTCGTGTCGTGGTCTCGCCCGAGACAGAAGAGACACTCCAGATGCGGGTCTGTGATGGACATCATCCGAGCACAGGCGTCGCAACGTTTAAAGCCGGGCATCCCTAACGACACCTTGGAGTCGAAATGAAAATAAACAGTGAAAAAATTCACCCAAAAAAGTTAGTCAAAAAATGACTAGGGCACTGCTCTTCCCGGATCTGCGCTTGCTGGCGCGGAAAAAGAAGAACTGACGTCAGCGCGCAGGGGCGGCGTCTAAGTACTGCCCGCGACGTCATCCCGGCGATCACGACGCCGACGACGGACGCGGAGCCGCACGACGCCGCCTACCGACGCGCAAGGGTACTGCTACGCAAAACTTTCCGGATCCAGCCTGACGCCTGGGGATATTCTAAGGTAAGGAATCTGTCACTAACGTGTCTCTTTCAGATACAAGGTACGTTGCTCTCAAGAGATGTTATTTATAGAACCATCAAGCTTCAGCTGCTGGCACTTGCTTATTTTAGCAGGATCACAGTTAAGGTTGAAACAGGTGTCAGTCAGTCAGATTTTATTTATTCAATTTGCAATAGCAATCATGAAAGCACAGTATAAATAATTAAAACAGCTAAAAATCTTTAGTAAATACCTGCGCTGTCCAGAGGCAACACATTCATATATAAGCATAAAAAGTCCCTTCTAAAAATGTAGATGAATAGCAGCATACATTACAACTATCTTAAAATAGAAAAATGAGAAACATCTAATAATATGACACAAGTGGTTGTGAGTGAACTGTAAGGAGGCTCATCCTCATAAAACCTAACAAACAAAAACCTCAATTTAAGGGTCCGCTATGTTGGTAGCAAAAAAAGGGGGCCGCCTAGATCCATTAATCTAATCATCATAAATATCTTTATACGATTTGCGTATGTAATCTTGAAAGGCACAGTATTAAGAAAACATATTATTAAAATGACATTGTAACAGATAATTAATAATACTATCACAAATTAGGAGAGTACACCCCTGCCAGAAACCGGGATAAAAAGCAGCAGACTTTAGGTGAGTCTAATAATTGCAGGTACAATAAGGCTGGTCTCACTTGATTAGAATTCAAAGGCACAAAAAGAGGGCAAACATACTTAAGTCTTAAGGGTGGCCAGTTAGGACAAATAAAAACAATGTAAAGTGTCTAGTACAGTAGTCTTATCACATGAGCAGAGAGGGCGATCTGATGTTTTTTGCCATCCCATCAACAGCTGTGGTAACAGGTTTAATCAAATGTACGTTAGCAGCCCTCTGTGCTGGGCTGACATATCATGAGATTTTCCATTTTATGCGTGGATTTCACCATCATAAAGTGCTTGTAACTGTCTTTATGTTGGGCCTCTTGGAACCTTGCCTCTCTTGTATTAATCCCAAAGATCTCTTTGACCCAGGCTATGTCTGATTTACGGATCAGCTCTGGGATGCTGAACAACTGAGGTTTGCCCAATACTCCTAGAGTTGTTTTGACATCGCTTAGCCATGGTATATGGTGGCTCAGATCCATATTCATGCAATCTATCACAATCTTTCTATTAAATTCTAGCTCCCTCTTAAGCCATAAAGATAACCACAAGAGTATTTGGCGGAGTTGAATAAAATCAGAAATAAAAACTGCTCCCATCTCTTCATGCACAATTTCCTCTGGGACACTCTGGGGAACTCATAACAACCTTACAAAAAAACATTTTCAGCAATTTGTATTGGGCGGCAGGGTTTATATCCCCATATTTCTGCTCCAAATGCCACGGTCGGGACGCAGTTTGCGTTATAGAGATGTAAAATAGATTTCACGTGGCTATGACCTAGGTGCTTAGCAAAGGAGTCTATGCGCTACCCTGTTGAAAGATTGTATGTGTGCTCTTATCAGAGGTCCCCAATTTAATTATCCAGCAGAATACCTAAATAACAACACCTATCTGCTTTCCCTAAGCAATGGTCTTGTATATATAGTGAGTTTTAGATTTCATGTTTTTTAGGCCTACTGTCATAGTATAAGACTTAAGATAATTAATTTTCAGTCCTATATCCTCCGTAAATTCATAAAACAAATTTAATAATAACTGTAAACCATTTGATGTCCGCGCAATAAGAATGGAGTCATCCGCGTACAATAATGTCAGCACCATTCTAGTTCCCACCATTGGCACGTCTCGGCAACGTTCTCTTAAAAACTTGTCTAGCCTATTAATATACAAAATAAAAAGCATGGGGGCCAATATACAACCCTGTCGGACCCCCCGTCCTAACTGAAAGTGCATAGAGCATTATCCCGTGGGGCCAAATCTCACTGAAGCCTCTAGCCCCGTGTGTAGAGGCCTCATCCACTATCAAGTCCCTCAGCACAGCCCAGAGTTTAGATCTATCCACTGTGTCAAACGCTGTGCTGAGGTCAATTAAAGCCAAGTGTATACTGCCCTTTTTGACAGTTGTATATTAATTAATCAACAAATAAAGATTACAATTCTGTTCCATTGTTCCCTGGCCTGACCTAAAGCCATATTGGATATCGGACACAATTTCTTGGCGGTCAGATCAGTCCGCCAAAGATTTTAGGAGAATCCTGCCCAGGACCTTAACCTCAGCGTCTATTAATGATATAGGTCAGTAGCACGCTGGGTCCTCTCGGTTGCCCATTTAAAAACATTAACAATTATTGATTGTTTCCAGGATGTAGGAATATGGCTTCGGGCTAGGGAATTCAGATGTTGAACGATTAGTGGGGCCCAGAAATCCTTAAGTGATTTTAAAAGATCTCCAGGCACCCCATCAGGCCATGGCGCTTTCCCTAGTGTAATTCCTGCTATGCCTTCTCTTACCTCTTCTAATTCAAATGGCAGCAGCGGCGGCGTGCCCTCGGGCACTGGATAAGAGCTAGGGATGCAGTCAATGGAATAAATGTTTTCAAAATGTGCAACCCAGTTCTTTACTGGGACGGATTGTCTCATGTCTGGTGGGGTTATTTCATTAAAGAGAGGGTGGTTCACTATTCTCCAGAAGGCTGGATTATTTCTCCCTTCACACGCTTCCTTTTAATCCTCCCATGCCATTTTTATCAGTTGGCTCTTCCTATCCTTTCGTACTTGCACAGTTTCCTCAAAAAATCCTCGGGGACTATCCTACCCCAGCCTATCCACCTGCCCTGCTCCTTTAATGTAAGGGGTTTGCTATAAATGTTGAGAGGCTTCTTCCCTAAACCAATCCAACTAAATTCATCCAAAAGGGGGTTATGGTCACTGAAAATACTTCAAAAGGTCCTGAACCCTACTAAGAGTGAGTACAGATTTGCAGAAACATAGATAAAATCAATGGGGGGGATGCTCCCCTATCCTTAAAGGTTGGTACCATCTTGTGTGAACCATAATCCTTAATGCTCAATAAGTTAATAAGATTAAATTCTGATAGGAGGAGATTAATCGTATCGCCCTGGCATGAATGGCTAAAATGAACCTGTTCACTGCCCACCTCAGAGTCTGCATCCTTTCTTGTTAATAGTACAGGTCGTATATGGGTGTAAATTAAAATCCCCCACTAAAATAATAAACGGAAAAATCGGCCAGTCTGTCAGGACCTTTTCAAAGAACCGCTTTTATTCAACTTCCGGAGCAATTTCTGAGGAGGGTGAGTTATAAACATTTATGATTAAGACCTTCACCTTTTGGGGAAATGATATCAAAACTCCCAAAACAATTGTTGAGTCAAAAGCTATCTGCTCTACTCCACCTTATGCTCACAAACGTTGCTAGACCTCCCTTAGCCCTACCATGGTTGGATGCCTCTACATTTACTTGGGGGACAACAAAACCATCCATAATTACTGACCCCCGCATCCCAGGTCTGCTGAAAGCACATAATATCAAAGGATTTACACATATCATGCCCCTTCTCATCAGCCAAAAAACAGCTATATTCCAGCTTATCAAATTCAGCAAACCCTCAGGGGATTTCTGGGGTACCACAACTTCTTTTGGTGTATCTTTTGATCCTATTTCTTATGATCTCTCCTCCCCGAGCAGGTTACCTGGTGATGCATTGGTTCTGACCTGACAAGTCAATCAATGTCTGCTAGGGCGCCCTAACAATTATAGGTGGGGATGATGAAGGTACTGGCCCGGCTGGCCACTTCCCTATTTGCAATTAGGGGAGCCCTTACTGTGGAGCATTCTACATAGCTGGCAGCTCGAGTGGGGGCCCTTTGTGTTTTTGAATTAGGTCTATAAAAGTAACCAAGGGGCATCAAATCAATATTACTTGGCTCTAAATGTGTGCTCATATTTCCCAGTAAAAGACTTTTAGCTAGGAATGGGGAATTAAAATTAACGATGATGCAATCCCCTTGGCGGTCCGCAGCCTCGGGGCCAATCTACCCCACCCTCCTTACCATCAAAATATTGTTGGCCTGTGAGAGCAGAAAGCCTCTGTGATGGGCCAGCCAGTTTATGCTTCTGTTAAACAATTCTTCGTACAATTCCTCATGATCTTTTCTTAATCTGGGAACCCCTACAAGGATGACTAAATATGGACAAGCAGCAGGGGGAGTAGTTCTTCTCTTGCATCATTCTGCCTCCCTCTACTTCCCTGACTGCGGGCTGCACTCATCCCTGCGGGTGCTTCTTCATAATTGTATCCCCTGGGACTACCCTGAGCTTGGGGTCTATCCTGACCCCTTTCAAAGTTTGTTAGTGGTATAGGAATTGAATTAAGAGTATCATAGGGGGGCCGGTTCCTCTGAGTTGACTCTAGCTAACCTGGGTGACCTCTAACATTATGAGTTTCAATGGCTGTTCAGGGAGAAAAACTTTGGGTTCCCTTTCATGTTTTGAAGGTCCTGTAAGGCCCGGTATATAGCATCCAGTCTAGCCCAAATCGGTCCCAATTCTTCCCGCAGGAGAGTAGAAATTTGATCGATAATTTGATCGATAAGTTCCGCTTCCAAATGCTGGATCCCCCCCACTCCGGTGTCATTATTATGTTCATTGTCATGTTCTCCCCCCGCCTCTAGAGTTTCCTGTTCTTTAGATGCTTACGGTCTTTGGTACCTTGGCAGACTTAGTTATCTGGGAGACCTTTCTTCAATATCTTGGTAGAGTTGGACGCTTAGTTTGTTTAGAGGCCTTCTGAGTTTGGCGATTTTCGGAGGGAGGAGGATTTGGGGGCAGTAAAATAACCTCAGGAGCCTCGATTGCTGAGGCCTGGAGTGGCTGTATTGGGCTTGCATCACTTGAATGGACTACAGCGTTAAGAGGGGCAGGAGTGTTCATTTTGGAGCTTAAACCCATCGCTGAAGTGAGGGATAATCATCTTCCTGTGTGGTTAATTTCTGTGTCAATGGCTGTCATGACACATTGTAACATTTTATCAAGCATTGTGGGAGCGAGGGGGGTGGGAGGGGTGATCGTGATTGTGCGTTGTTCAAATCCCCTCCCAATTTCCTCTTGCCCATCTTGACACTTACTTATGTTTGGTCCAGGGAGTCGCGTGCTGTACAGCTAATTCAAGAGCTATTCAGATATTATTGTTTTAAGTCAAGGGGATCAGTAGTCCTTCCAGTCCCTGTTTTTTTTCCTCCTTTGATTTGTGGAGCATATAGTTTTGCTTATCACATTATTCTGCCGGAATTCAAGTACCAGAATGAAAAGTAGCAAGAAAGGACTGGCTGAGCTGCTCACAGCTGACGTAGGACAGCCAGGGATCCCTTCAATTCCGTCCATCAGGTGCGCCAAACGTAGTTGCGCCACCACTATTCTAGGCCATTGTGGAAACCATTTCCATGGGGAGCCACCCGTAGCCCAGGATGGTGCTCTAAACTGCTCGCAGGCCGCTCTCACCTCTTGTATCTCTTGTACTGGGGTCCAGTGGTAGGCACAAGCAAATCAGGCCCCGCAGGACGGCGAGCCAGGGGGAGCCAGGAGGAAGTAGGTCCACAGCACCAGGGAGCAACCTCGCCACTCTGGCCGCCCCCGCCCCTTTACCAGTCTCCGGCTGTCCATACCTCCATGGTCTTTGCCTCTCGCTGGAAACTCATGCCTTCCCTGGGCCTCCAATCACTACTAGGGCTGGGTCCACTGCCCTTTCGCCTAAAGGTTCAGCTCTTTCCTGTGCGGTCCCCTTGCACACAGTCTTGCACACCGCCTGCAGCCTCTCTGACTTCGGGGTCCAAGGCAGCGCGGACGGGCAACTTCTTCGGCAGTCCCCACCTCCTTCACTCACTCCATGGGACAATCATGTCTCCCTATTGGTGGGGGCGTGGGCAGCGCCGCGGTGAACAATAAACCGGGCAAGGTCAGGAACCCCGGGCGGGAGGCCACAAGTCCTGACCTCTGACCGCCGCACGGATATATTTCGCGTCTGCAGCTCCTCCCCCCACACAGTCACCTGAGACGTAGGTTAGGAACGTAGCTACCTTTGAGGTGTTATTGCCTCGCACTTTGCTTGCCAAGTGTGATTGGCACTGCACCAACACTGAGGTCGGGGTCTCCAACAGAGATATTAAATGTTCTGATATGAGTCATATTTTTCCACAGATTTCCTGTTACCTCAGGACAAAATTTGCAGTAGTCATATAGGTAGAGGTGGGTTCTGACATCGCTCTCCTCCACCACCTCATCAGCATTGGTAATATTCCAAATGTATAATAGAAAATCAACAGGAGTAGTTATTGCAACCAGACAAGTGGAGATAACGTCAAGGGTGCTCTTAATGTTCTGCATACAGAATTTGGATATGTTCAGCACATTTTTCACCAAATAAGTCCACATGTTCTTTGGCTGCTGTAATAATGTCGTCATTTGATACTGGTGGTTGAGTCCATTGGCTGTGGGATCCCTGGACCCTCCAGGTCCCCTTTGGACACGCCTGAACACAGTCCAAACAGAACAATCAGGACATAAACACTCCATGCTGTGATCTAGAAGAACAGAGAACAAGTATCATTCATTCTCGCAAATAGGATTTATCAGCAGGCACATGTTCCCATTTCTCCTCTCCAGGTTTCATTACAACTAGGATGTTGTCTTTTCTTGTAGCTATGATTTCAGAAGGCTCGGGGAGTTGTTGGGGGATTCAATCCATACTTTGGCTCCTGGGTTCTTATCAGTGGAGCCAATCCCTCCCTTTCCTCGTACAGTAAGAAGGGCTGGGGCAGTCCCCTTCTTAAGAATTCCTCCATAAACTGGCATGATGATAATCTGAGCAACTCGATCTCCGAGTTGCACTACTAAATCAGTGTCTCCACTGTTCAACAGTATCACTTTTATCTCTCCTTGGTGATCACTGTATCCCACCAGATTCTTTTAAATTGTCTGGAGGAGGCAGGAATCGGTGGTGCTGCCTTGGAATGGTTCAGATCTTTCCTCTCTGAAAGGACTTTTCAGGTGTCTGCTCCGCCCTTCCTTTCACGTGTCCAGTCTGTTGGACAAGGTGTGCCACAGGGCTCCGCCCTGAGTCCCGTACTTTTTAATCTGTACGTACAACCTCTGGCAGTGATAGCCAGGGACAGGGGTCTCTCCATTGTCTCTTACGCCGATGAGACGCAGCTGGTGGTGGTTCTCTCCAACGACTCCACGCAGGATGCCCCTAAATTTAGGAGCGGTCTGGCGGCGGTCGCGGAGTGGATGACCGCCAACTGCCTCCAGCTTAATGCTAATAAATCGGAGGTGTTGTTGGTAGGTAAAAACATCAAGCTGTGGAGCGAGAATTGGTGGCCTAACACCCTGGGGAGCGCACCCTCCCCTAAGTCGGTGGTGAAAAACCTAGGGGTATGGATGGACTCAACCCTTAGTCTTCAGGATCACACTAAGAAGATTGCAGGCACGTGCTTTGGCCTTCTACGGGGTCTGAAACCCCTTCTGGGCTATTTTGACCCGTCCACCAGACAACTGATTGTTCAGGCAGCCATACTGTCAAGGCTTGACTATGCTAATTCACTTTTTTGGGGGTTGAATAAAGCTGAGGTCATGCGCCTACAAAGGGTACAAAATGCGGCTGCCAGAGCCCTTTTGGGTCACCCGCGAAGACGCCACATCTTGGGGGTAATCCGTCGATTACACTGGCTGCCTGTGGCCAAGCTCATAGAATTTAAAGCCCTCTCCATGGCCTTCAAAATCTTAAAGTTCTCCTCCCCTTGTATTCTGTACGACGTGGTGGTACCTTACACACCCTTGCGCTCTTTGCGCTCTATGGGGTCATGCTTGGCTCTGGTTCCGCGGGTAAAACGTCTACGTGCCGGGGGACGATCTTTCCGCTATCTAGCGGCCAAGCTCTGGAATTCTCTCCCCCTTCATATTCGCAGTCTGGATAACTACTTGACGTTCAGGAAGGCTATAAAAACTCATCTCTTCCCCGCGGCTTAGGCTTTAGTTTCTTGCTGTCTGCCAGTAGTAAGCGCCGGGACGCCTCTTTGCTGAGGCAGCTGTTGCGCTATACAAGTCAGACTAACATAACATAACATCAGAGTCTATTACCCCTCCCAAAACTTGGATGCTTTTCAAGGCAAGCCCAGAGCAAGGGACATTCAATTCAAAATGCTCTGGGTCATCTGAATTCCAACCACAGTTTCAATTAAAGCTATTTCTCTGGATTTCAGTCTGTGCATCTGCAAAGCATGTAAATCAAGACCTGCAGCCTCTGGGGTGGCCCGACATGGAGCCAAGGCTTCGGGAGTTGTCAAGATGGTGTTAATGGCCACGTGAGGCTGAATCTGCAAAGGTGGTGTGAACATTCGCATTAATGGAGTGTCTGCATTTATCAAAGTCAGGAAAAGGAGACAAGGGGACACTTGTAGTCAAAAAAGGGACCAAGGGTAATGGTAAGTTCTAAGAGACAGTGGTCCCTTCTAACATAGGATAATGTAGATAGCCACAAAGTTACAATCAAGATTGGGTCTGCTTCATTTCGCAAGTCAGCTGCCTGTGGTAAGGAAATCAGCTGATTTCCCAATACCCCTCCACACCCTGCTCACTCACTGTTTGTACAATGTTTTTGTTCGAATTTTTTGTTTTGTTTTGTTTATTTAAAATTAAAAATTGTCTATGTAGACATAAGCAGACCCAATCTTGATTGTAACTTTGTGGCTATCTACATTATCCTAGGTTAGAAGGGACCGCTGTCTCTTTGCATTTATCAAAGGCCTGTTGTTCAAAATTAACAATGCAACATGCAAGTTATCTCCCCAACCATTTAATGATCCACCCGACAATTGTTTCAACTGAGCTTTCAACAATCCATTTATCCTCTCAATGAGGCCCGCAGCCTGTGGGTAATAAGGAATATAGTATATCCATTCTATGTTGTGCTGTGCACAATAATCCTGCACCAATTTGCCTTTGAACTGAGAAGCATTGTCACTTTGGATCTGCAGTGGAATACCATAATACAAAACAAGTAAATCCAAAGTTTCTAAGTATTCTGCTGAGTGGCACGTTTACATGGAAAGGCTATCAAGTGGCCAGAGTAAGTATCCTCCACTGTACATGCATACTGACAACCCAAACCAATTGGCATGGGCCCAATGTAGTTTATCTGCCATATCTGTCTTGGCATCTTTACCCTACCTAGCTGACCTCTCACCACCTGTGGGACTGGTCTGTGTTGTGTATGCTGACAAATGGGGTTTGCACATTCTCAGTTTTGATCAAATCTAGGGGAATATGCATCCCTTTATTCGGCCCACCTGTTAATGGCTCTCTCTCCCAGGTGTCCACATTTTTGGTGTTCCTACCAAATCAGAATCCTGTGTCGCCACCTCTGCCTCCAAAATTGTGGCTTTTTCATCTGCATGGGAATTACTACACCATTCTAATGAGTTTGTTGGGCAGTGGGCATCTTCGTGATATACAGTAACTGTGCTTTGTGGTAACATTTCCCAGATCTCTTGCCACAACTCCTTACCCCACAACTCTTTTGAATGTATCATCAAGTTATGGACATGCCATGTGGGAAGCCAGGTGACTAACCCATTAGCAGTAGACCATGAGTCTGTATAAATTAAGCACTTTCCAGGTAATTATTGTTTCAAAGCCTGATACACAGCATACAGTTCTGAAAACTGGCTACTCTTTCTCTCTCCGGTACTAGTTAACAATTTCTTGGTCACAGGATTGTATGACACCGCTTTCCAATGCCTCTTAGTCCCCACATATCTGGCTGAGCCATCAGTAAACCATACATGTCTCTTGTTTTCTGAAGACAATGCTGCAAATGGCTCACCCCACCTCACAGGGGACTCCTGTTTTCTCAGACACATCCTGTAACACCTCTGTATCTTCCACTGGGGCCTGCGCCACCTGCTCATGCAACACTGCAGTACCTTTAGGGCCTACTCAGGCCCTGTGTTGTATATACCACTTCCACTTGATTATGCTGGCTTTCTGTGCATGCCCTATTCTATAAGTCTTGGGGGTACTCATCACCAATTGCATTATAGGAACATCTGGTCTCAAAATCACATTGTGCCTTAGGGTCAACTGCTCAGTGTCCACCAGGGCCCAATAACAGGCAAGCAACTGCTTTTCAAATGGAGTGTACCACTCTCCAGCATCTGGTAACTTCTTTGCCTGTCCAAAATCCAAAAGGCACCCTCTTCTTTCCTTGCTTCTGTCACAAACTCCAATAAGCATACTCCCTTGGACTGTCACATTTAGATCAACATCCCTCTCTTGTACTGGCCACAAATCCAAGGCATGCTTTCTTGCCTCCTTTGCTTCTTCAAATGCTGCTCTCCCCACTCAAACTCATGTTTCTTTTGCGTTACCTTGTACAAAGGGGCCAAAATCTGACTTAAGTGAGGGATATGCGGTCTTCAAAAACCAAACAATGCAATGAACCTCTGAGCTTCCTTCCTATTTGTGGCACAGCGAATTCTTTAATATTTTGGCTCACTTGCAGCACCACCTCTCTGTGTCCCTGATGCCAATGGATACCCAAAAATGTCAAATTTTTAGAGGGTTACTATACCTTTACAGATTTATCTCCCACAGTTTACTCTGCAAGTGCTCCACAATCCTGTCCAGTTGGATCTGCACTTGTTCTTGTGTCTCTCCCTATAACATCACATCATCAATGTAATGGCAAAGCTGCACCCCGTGAATGACTGATACCTCATCTAAGTGCTCCGCCACCAGCCGGTGACAGATGATAGGACTATGTAAATACCCCTGAGGCAGTTTTTGAAATGTAAATTGCCTACTGTTCCAGGTGAAAGCAAATTGTTCTTGGTTCTCAGCGGCTATCGGTATAGAGAAAAATCATTGGCAATGTCAATAGCCGCATACCACATCCCAGTGTGTTTCTGTATTTTTTAATTAAAGTAATTGTATTTGGGACAGCGGCAGTCAGAGGAGGGGTATGCCTGTTCAATTTGACATAATAAACTGTTGTGCGCCAACTAATTACTTTTGCGCAAGGGCCACACTGGGTTTTTCCAGGCGGTAGTGATTGGAATCTCCACCCCTACCTCTATCAAGTCTCATATGGTTTCACTTATCTCCTCATGCACTCCTGGAATTCTGTACTGTTTCATATGAATTATCTTAGTAGCTTGAGGCACCTTCAGTGGAGGAATCTTTGAAAGACCGACTCTTGTGGTGGCATCTGAGATTTACCTTTTTGATGCAAACTGATAGCATCTATCCTATAAATACAAAGCCATGCCTTTTAAAATGTCAATTCCAATTATGTACTCAAGAATGGGCCCTATCTAAACAGTGTATTCTCTTTTTGGGAGACTCCCAATTCTCATATAGACTTAGTTTGTACTGCCGGTGTTTCCTTTCCACACAAACCTGTAATTGTAAAATACTGTCCTTTGAACTTTTTGGGATTTCCTTGTATTGAAGAGGCCTCTGCTCCGTTATCCACTAGGGCTCGCACATTTTGGATGTTCCCATTCTTTCAATAAATCTCAACTCTAACATGGGGTCTGTTATCCTTGCGAGCCCACCCCTGCATCAGAGCTTGGCCCCTTCCCTAATCTAATTTTGCCCTGCACACTTTCTCCAATGTCAAGTCTGGATAAACTCTTTGATAATCTTCAGGAAGCTCCTCATCTCTGCCCCCACTGCTGCTCCTGTCCTCATCTGCCCGGTCATAACTCATATCCTTCCCCCATCAGACAGGGCTCTCTTTCTCTTTCCCTGTGGGGCTCTCTCTCTCTCTGTCTCTCTCTCTGTCCTTCTCTACTCTTTCCTCCTTCTACTCTGACTCTACCTGTTTCTGATTCACCTGCTTATTATCCTTCTTATTCACCTTTCTACTTCCTTCCTTTCTATCCAGTCCTCGCCTCCGATACATCTCCCACATACTTTTGGTATCAATGCCATCAATTTCTTCCCTCAACACTCCCTTTTTCAACAATGCCATAAACATGTCTCTCCTGAACACTATTATCAGTACGGGTTTCCGACCAGGAAGACCTCTCAGTCTTGTTTCACTCCCCCAACTCACCCAATTCACGTACTGCCTTAATCACCTGAGACAAGGATTGCCTGTTTGATTACTCAGCAAAGTCATTATAACATGTTTGTAGGCTGGGGGAGCTAAACAAATTATCTTATTTCACTCTGATGTATTTAGCAATCCATTCATCAAATCATGAGGCTTACACTTGAGAATTGCAATCTTCATTACATCCTCTTTCATTCTCTGCATTGCATCCCTTAGAGTAACCCAGGGCTTATCTTTTGGTGGCCAATCTGACTCAGTTGGGTATTTGTGCAAACATCCATCTGCTGCTAACTGAGGTAAAGAAGTCTGCGCTTTTCCCTGAAAATTCCTAAACTCTTCTTGCACTACAGGATCATTGCTTAGTATACAATACTTCGCCGCATCTCCATGATCTAAATGCACTCCCCATGCCCCTAAATCAAACAAGCGCACCATCCATGCAATCAATGTTTCACCAGGCCTCGGTCGGAATTTGTCTATAATATCACTAATCTCCTGTTATGTGAAATCCTACAAGGATTTCAAAACAAGCCCCTGTGGATTTTCTGGATGTTGCTGTAACTTTTGCAGGTATATTGGATGTGCTCGGATAGTTTTCTGACCCACCGTCTCATTCTGACTCATACCCTGAACACACTCTACCCCAGAATCTGACAAAAATTACGATGAATCCCATGTTACCATCCCACTCCTCTGGGTTCCAATTTAAACCAGCCTTAGCAATAGCCAAATGTACCTTCCTTTTGTTAACCCTTCCTCTTCGCTTTTTCCATTTACATTGTGCTACAGGAACAGCTGCCCTTTCAGCCACAGGCTGATAAGTTTCCAACTTATCTTGCAATAATTTATTCTGACATGACAGCAATACAGACATATTCTTGGCTTCCACTAGCTGTTTTTCCATTGCTTCATGCCAATTTTTCATGCATTTTCCTATAAGCATTTAAGAGGATCCAGCCTCTCCGACCCAATGTACAAAACTTTTTCCATTTTTCAATTGGCACTTTTTGCAAGCAAATTAATACATCTTCTGGCTGCGCATCAGACATGCACGCACTCCAATTCTCACTCAACCCAGCAACCCAGCACAATGCTACCACTCATGAGCAAGCTGACTATATGGAGCTAATTCCCATCCTGGTATTTCATTTGGTAACTGGGAACCTGCTTTATCTATTTTTGTTTTTCTACCAAACATTCTGCCCCTTTCACTTCGAATCCTGCAAGTGATGCCAAAATGTATTGCTTTCTCTTCAGAACACCTGAGCAAGACTTCAAAACATAAGGATACAATGTGAACACTCTTCAAAATAGGACTCTACCCCCTTTAGAATACCAAAATACAACAAACAGAGCTCAACACTTATTTGCCAAGTAAAGGAAAATATTTATTGCAGCAAGTTCCCATATATCAAATGGCAATAATACCCCTGTAAAATAAATGCATATTATGAATGATTATACACAAGAATAAAGGCATAGAAAGATAACTGCATGTACACAAGAATGAATAATTAAAACTTGGGGAACCCGTTTACAGCCTCAACAGGAGCTCTCAGCTGGGAAAGGGGTCTAGGCAGTGCGTCCACTCCTAGAAGAGTTTCTGTCAAAGTGCCAAGAGGTCTCAGTCTTCATACTCTTTACTAACACGGAGAGATACTTCTAGAAGTTCCCCCTCCCTTCATCTCCACTGTAGGTGCTGGATACACTCTCTGCGTCGAGGTCTCTTAATGGAGCTGGCCAGGCTCCGATGAGCACTGAGGCAGAATTCTTCACATTCTCATCCTTGGACACTGCACGTATCCCACACTGTCTGTTCTTATCGCTCTCGCTCGGTGAAGTGAAAAACATAAGCAGTTCTGTGTGCGCGCAAGTAACCTGGGCATGTCTGCGTTCACAGCTAAAAGGCAGGGTAAGACAGACATAAGATGAAACCGTGCTCACAAAATGTAATTAGAATAAAACGGTGTTAATGGTCAATACATGATCTCACAATATATAATTGCCTATAGCATTACACCACGCCAGCAATCCGGTTTACTTATGGAGTTACCCCGATGTAGGCGTACGGGGGTAAGGTACCAAAAAGTAGGTGTCTTAGTAGCTGTTTTTATACTGGCCACATTCCTGGTGGTGTGACGCACTCGGTAATATATGTCCTCCCAATCTCTCTGTGTCAGGGAGCGGCCCAATTCCATCACCCAATGTCTCTGACCTGTATGCTTAATCTGAGGGGTGGACAGATGTAGGAGCTTATATAGCTCAGTAATCAGGTAATTTTAAGTGGACTTGGATACCATCCACTTCTCAAAAGTGGTGAGCAATCATTGGGCTCCAGGGCGAACTTTGGGATGCATTATCCAATACTGGATTTGGAGATAATAAAGCTGCACTGTTTCGGGTAGGGCAAGCACTGAGCGGCAGTTGGCAAAGGACAGAAGGCCTTCTGTGTCGAATAGGTGGCCAATGGAGCAGCACTTGATTAGTTGCCAGAGATGGAATTCTGCAAAATTCAGCCCTGGGGCGAAGTCTATGTTACCCACAATCGGGGTGAGTGGGGAGAGGAATGAGGTCAGACCCTTTTTATGTACTGACTCGATCCCAGACCTCTAAGAAAGTTTTAGAAATGGGTGCCAAATAGAGGCTTCTCAGTCTAGAGTACTTAGGTAAAAAAGAACAAGTTACTTACCTTCGGTAACGCTTTTTCTGGTGGATACAATATCTGCCTGTGGATTCCTCACCTTTTGAATACCCCTTGCGCCAGCAATTCCGTGGAAATTCTTTTCCCAGCTCTCCCACGTCGACGAGGACGTCACAATAGCACGGCTCCGCTCGCGACTCCATATGACGTCATCGGAGCCATAAGAAGACCTCGTCGGCGTGCTGACGTCAGTTCCACCCATTTTTTCCGTGCCACCGAGGCAAACAGGCGGACCGACACATTTTCACACGTATACACAGTATACACAATATAACTTTTCAAATGCAGTACACATAGCATTTTATCAATAATGCATAATATGAAAAATGCAAACTAAACATTTGAGAAACTGTTAAAGCATTTTTTTTTTTTTTTTGGTAAACACAGGTAGACAACGGGGAGGCGGGTGGGTCAGTGAGGAATCCACAGGCAGATATTGTATCCACCAGAAAAAGCGTTACCGAAGGTAAGTAACTTGTTCTTCTGATGGATACTTCTGCCTGTGGATTCCTCACCTTTTGAATAGATTTCCCAAGCCGTGCCTTTCCCGGAGGAGGGTGTCCACCTGATTAAACCAAAAATCTTGAAAAACAGAACGAGCAAAATGGCCATCCCTCCTAACCTCAGAGTCTAGGCAATAATGCTTTGCAAAGGTATGGAGGGAGGCCCAAGTTGCTGCCTTACAAATATCAAGCACTGGTACACCTCTAGCCAAAGCAGATGTAGTAGACTTTGCTCTAGTAGAATGAGCTCTGATACCTTCAGGAGCTTCCTTGTTGGCCAGGGCGTAGCAGATCTTTATACAGAGGATAATCCATCTTGACAGAGTCCGCTTGAGAACAGCTTTACCCTTCATCCGACCAACATAACCCACGAAGAGTTGGTCATCAAGTCTGAATTCTCTGGTCCTGTCCAGATAAAAACTGACCGCTCTCTTTGGGTCCAAGCGGTGAAGCCTCTTCTCCTCCTCCTTGGAAGGGTGAGGGGGAGGATAAAAGGTAGGAGGGTAATGGACTGCCCCAAATGAAAAGGAGTAACCACCTTGGGAAGCAAAGCAGCCCTGGTCCTTAGAACCAATTTATCTGCATGAATGGTCAGGAAAGGAGGCTTAGAACTAAGAGCCTGCAACTCGCTTACCCTCCTAGCCGAGGTAATGGCAATTAAGAAAACCGTTTTAAAAGTAAGAAGCCTCAAAGGGCAACTATGCAGAGGCTCAAATGGAGAACCCATGAGAAAAGTAAGTACAAGATTCAAATCCCACTGAGGCATAATGAAAGGAGTGGGAGGAAACATGTTTGTAAGACCTTTAATAAATCTCATCACCACCGGAGATTTGAATAAGGACGGCTGATCCAGCAAACAGATAAAAGCCGACAAAGCCGATAAGTAACCTTTTACAGTAGCTACAGCATAACCCTGCTGCGCTAAGGAAAGTGAAAAACTCATAACAGGAGATAAACGAGCCTTCAAAGGGTCAATAGATCTCTCTCCACACCATTTAACAAATTTAGACCAACGGGAAGAGTAAATGGACTTGGTGGAGTGTCGCCTGGACGATAAAATAACATCCACCACATCTGGTGGGAGAGAGAATGAACTCAGGTTGCCCCGTTCAATCTCCAGGCATGAAGGTGCAAGCTCTGGAGGTGGGGGTGAAGAACCTGCCCCTGCGACTGCGAGAGGAGGTCTGCCATGAGAGGGAGACGGAGCGGAGGGTGCGAAGAGAGGTGAAGAAGATCTGTGTACCACACCCTTCTCGGCCAATCCGGAGCGATCAAAATGACTTGGGCCCGGTCTTGGCGAATCTTCCTCAGAACCCGAGGAATCAAGGGTATGGGAGGAAACGCATAAAGGAGTTGAGAGCTCCAACTCAACTGAAACGCGTCCCCCAACGCTCCCTGCATCGGAAACTGGAGACTGCAGAACAACGGGCAGTGCGCGTTCTCGCGAGTGGAAAACAGGTCCAAACGAGGAGACCCCCACATCTCGAAGATGTGATGGACCACCTCCGGATGAAGCCTCCACTCGTGATCGGCCGAGTAATGCCGACTGAGACTGTCCGCACGAACATTCAGCACTCCGGCTAGATGATTTGCAAACACACAAATCTGTTGGCCCTGAGCCCAGGACCAGAGTCGCAGAGCCTCTCGACAGAGACGAAACGATCCTACACCTCCCTGTTTGTTGATATACCACATCGCGGTCGTGTTGTCCGTCAGGACCTGAACTGACTGACCGCGAAGGGAAGGAAGGAAAGCCTTTAGTACCAAACGTATCGCCCGCAATTCCAGAAGGTTGATGTGAAGCAACCTTTCCTCTGGAGACCAAAGACCTTTGATCTCCAGATCCCCCAGATGAGCCCCCACCCTAGAGTGGAGGCATCCGTGATCACTGTGGCCATCGGTGGAGGAAGTTGAAAGGGCTTTCCTTGAGACAGGTTGCCCTGCACACCCCACCAAGTCAGCTCCGCTGCAGCGTCTCTGGAGATTCTGACCTTCTCCCCGAGATCTCAGTTGTGCTGATACCACTGCCTGCGGAGGCACCACTGGAGTGCCCTCATGTGCCAGCGTGCATGACTGACCAACAGTATGCAGGAAGCGAACAGACCGAGCAGGCGTAGGACCTTCAGGACCGGAACAACCGCTCCATTGTGAAACAAGGGAATCATTTCCTGAATGTCGAGAATCCTCTGTGGAGGCGGGAATGCTCGACAAACAGTAGTGTCCAGTATTGCCCCTATGAACAGGCTGCATTGAGAAGGCACCAGGTGAGATTTGGGTACATTTATTGAAAAACCCAAGTTGAACAACAGCTGCGTTGTCACCGGCAAGTGACGCAACACCATCTCCGGAGACTTGGCTTTCAACAGCCACTCGTCCAGATAGGGGAAGACAGGAACCCCTGACCTTCTGAGATGTGCTGCTACCACTGCCATCACCTTTGTAAAGACTCGTGGCGCGGAAGTCAGACCGAACGGTAGAACCGCAAACTGGTAATGTTGCGACCCTACCGTGAAACGTAGATACTTCCGATGCGACTTCAGGATGGGAAGATGAAAGTACGCATCCTGAAGTTCAATGGACACCATCCAGTCTTCCTGTTGCAGCGCAAGAAGAACCTGAGCCAGAGTCAACATTTTGAATTTCTCCTGCCTGAGGTAAAAATTCAAAACCCTGAGGTCCAGGATCGGCCTCAAACGTCCGTCCTTTTTGGGAATCAGGAAATACCGGAGTAGCACCCCTGACCCCTTTCCTGCTCTGGAACCACCTCTATCGCACCTTTCTGTAACAAGACAAGAACCTCCTGTTGCAAAAGCAACAAATGGTCTTCTGAACAACCACCTTGGCGAGGAGGGTAAGGAGGTGGATACTCTAGAAAAGGAAGGGCATACCCATTCTCTACAAGATTCAAAACCCAACGATCTGTTGTAATCAGTTTCAAATCTTGCAGAAAATGGGACACCCGACCCCCAACAGGACCAACATGCTCTAAGATGGGGGATCTAGAGCTGCTTTCCTGAAGCACCAACGGTGAGGGGAGGAGAGGAGGAGGACTGCTGCTGTGTGGCTCCCCTAAAACGGCCTCTGTTCTTGCCCCTGTAGGTCTTATATAAAGGGTTCTGCTGTTGCTGCTGCTGACCCTGTTGAGACTGTTGACGGCCACGAAAGGAAGAACCCCTTCCAAACCCACGAAGGCGCTTGTATCCATAGCCCCTGGACTGTGTTTGAAGGCCCAGAGATCTAGCAGTCGCCCTGCTATCCTTAAATCGTTGTAAGGCAGAGTCAGCTTTGGATCCAAACAGCCTCGTGCCATCAAAAGGTAAGTCCAACAGAGTTGCCTGGACATCAGGGGAAAAACCAGAAGACCTTAACCAGGCCTGTCTTCTTGTTGCCACAGAAGAACCCATCTCCCGTGCAACAGAATCAGCCGTGTCCAACCCAGACTGAATCACCTGACGCAGCAGCTGCTTGCGAATCAGTGAGTACCTCCATAAAGTTTGCCCTATCTTCCTCTGGGAGCTTAGGAGCCAGTTCTTTTACAGAATCCATCAAAGCATGGATGTATCTCCCCAGAAGACAAGTAGCATTAGTCGACTTCAACGCCATGCTTGCAGATGAAAATATCTTTTTAGCTGCTTGCTCCATCTTTTTGAATCCCTATCACCCGGAGTAGTAGGGAAAGCACCCGAAGATTGCTTCGAACAAGAAGCCTGTACCACCAAGCTCTCAGGTGTCGGATGAGTTGACAGAAAGGCAGGATCCCCAGGGGCCGGCCTATATCTCCGTGCAATAGCCCTAGAGACAGCAGGAGCGGACAAGGGCTTCTGCCACACTTCCAATATTGGCTCAGTCAAAGCATCAATGAATGGTAAAAGAGGCTCTGAAACTGCAGAAGAAGTGCACAAGTTACTAACTTGTGTAACGATATATCTGTAAGAGACAGTAGTTAGTGACAGATTCCTTACCTTAGAATATCCCCAGGCGTCAGGCTGGATCCGGAAACTTTTTGCGTAGCAGTACCCTAGCGCGAGGGTAGGCGGAATCGTGCAGCTCCGCGTCCGTCGTCGGCATCGCCGGGATGACGTCGCGGGCAGTACTTTGACGCCGCCCCTGCGCGCTGACGTCAGTTCTGTACACGACTTTCCGCGCCAGGAACGCAGAGCCATGCAAGAAGCTGACATAGGTGTCTGAAAAATACTAGGGCCCTGAAAGGGATGTCCTTAACCCTAGAAATCAGTTCGCAGAACGGGGAGGATGGGTGGGGCGGTAAGGAATCTGTCACTAACTACTGTCTCTTACAGATATATCGTTACACAAGTTAGTAACTTGTGCATCTGAAAGAGACACGTTAGTGACAGATTCCTTACCTTAGAATAGATACCCCAGCAATACCAACCCCGGTGGTGGGTCTGCGAACAAAGATCAGACAAGGAAGTCCCGGGGGACAGAACGGCCAAAGAAGCCGTCCCTCCGGACCTGACTGTCAAGGCAGTAATGCTTGGTAAACGTGTGCAGCGAGGCCCACGTAGCTGCCTGACAGATATCCTGCAGCGGAACACCGCGGCCTAAAGCCGTGGTAGCAGCCGTCGCCCTGGTGGAATGGGCACGCAGCCCAACAGGAGGCTCCTTCTTAGCCAAAGAATAGCAGGCTTTAATACACAAGGTTACCCAGCGGGAGATGGTTCTCTTGTGCACCGCCCGACCTTTTTGGCGCCCACGTAGCCAACAAAGAGCTGGTCATCCACCCGGAAGTGTTGTGTGCGGTTGATATAAAAGGAAAGTGCACGTTTTGGGTCCAGACGGTGGAGCCTCTCTTCCTCTCTGGAAGGATGCGGAGGCGGAAAGAAGGTGGGCAAAGTGATGGTCTGCCCAATGTGGAAGGCAGTAACCACCTTTGGCAAGAAGGACAGACGCGTCCTAAGAACAACCTTGTCTGGATGGACAGACAGAAAGGGAGGTTTGCATGATAGAGCCTGGAGCTCACTCACCCACCGAGCGGAGGTGATGGCCACCAGAAAGGCTGTCTTCAGAGTCAGAAGACGAAGAGGACAGTTATGTAGAGGCTCAAAGGGAGCGCACATGAGAAAGGTAAGAACCAAGTTCAAGTCCCACTGAGGCATCACAAACGGAACAGGAGGGAAGAGGTGTGTAATGCCTTTTAGAAACCTGTTAACAGGGGACTTGAAAAGGGAGGGCTGATCAGGAAGCCGGAGGAAGGCCGAAATGGCACAAAGATAGCCCTTGATGGTACCCAGGGCAGAACCCTGTTGGGCCAAAGAAAGAAGGAACAGAAGAACCTCAGAAAGAGGGGCAGAGAGGGGATTCACAGCCTTTGCTGTGCACCATGCCACAAACTTGTTCCACCTGCAGGCGTATACCACCTTAGTGGAGGGACGCCTGGCTGCCAGAATCACATCACAAACTTCGGGAGGCAAGTCGAAAGGAATCAACTGCCGCCGCTCAATCTCCACGCAAGCAGGTGGAGAGTGGACAGGTTCAGGTGGAGGACCGTCCCCTGCTGCTGCGACAGAAGATCCTCCCGAAGAGGCAGACGGATCGGGGGATCGACACTCATACGGAGTAGCTCGGGATACCAAACTCTTCGAGCCCAGTCCGGAGCCACAAGGATGACTTGGGCCCGGTCGCGCCGAATCTTCTTCAACACTCTGGGTAGAAGTGGTATAGGCGGAAAGGCGTACAACAGACCACAACTCCACTCGCGACGAAAAGCGTCACCGAGCGAGTGCCGCCTTGGAAATTCCAACGCGCAGAACTGCTGACATTGCGCGTTCTCTTCGGTGGCGAATAGATCTAACCAAGGCTCTCCCCACAGAAGAAAGAGTCCTTGCGCCACTTCCGAGTGAAGACGCCATTCGTGATCCATCATGCACCTGCGGCTGAGTTCGTCCGCCCTGGCGTTCAGGGAACCTGCCAGGGGTTGAACCACCAGGAATATGCCCTGATGTGCCAGCCATGTCCAGAGGCGCAGAGCCTCCTGACATAGGGTCCACGACCCCACCCCGCCTTGTTTGTTGCAGTACCACATGGCGGTGGTGTTGTCCGTGAACACCTGCACTACCTTCCCTTTGACAGAGGGAAGGAATGCCTTGAGTGCAAGCCGGATCGCCCGGAGCTCCAGAAGGTTGATATGGAGCCGGGACTCCGCCGGAGACCAGAGGCCTCTGATCTCCGCCTCTCCCATGTGACCGCCCCATCCCAGAAGGGACGCGTCCGTCACAACTGTGTGCTCTGGCTGGGGAAGGGAGAGGGATCTGCCCATGACCCATTGCCGGTTGGAGAGCCACCACTGCAACTGTTTTGCAGTCCCCACCGAGATCTGGACGTGATCGGACAGGTTGCCCTGGTGCTGCGCCCACTGGAACTTCAGGTCCCACTGCAGAGCCCGCATATGCCATCTGGCATGATCGACCAGCAGGATGCAGGAGGCCATGAGGCCCAGCAGCCTCAGGGTCATCCGTACCGAAACCCAGGATAAAGGCTGAAAGATTGGAATCATAGCCTGAATATCCCGGACTCGCCGTTCGGGAGGATAAGCCCGAAACTGCGTCGTGTCCAGAACTGCTCCGATGAAAAGGAGCTGTGGAGAAGGAATCAGATGCGACTTCGGCACATTGATGGAGAACCCCAGCGAGTGAAGGAGTTCGGCCATAGTCTGGAGGTGGGAGACGACTGCCTGGGACGAGCCCGCCTTCAGCAGCCAGTCGTCGAGGTAGGGGAAGACTGGAACCCCTGCCCGGCGCAGATGAGCTGCGACCACCGCCATCACTTTCGTGAACACCCGAGGGGCACTGGTAAGGCCAAAGGGGAGCACAGTGAACTGAAAATGCTCGAGGCCTACCGTGAACCGCAGGTAACGCCGGTGGGCCGGCAGGACGGGGATGTGGAAATAAGCGTCCTGCAAGTCCAACGCTACCAACCAGTCTCCAGGGTCGAGGGCAGTCAAGACCTGAGCTAGGGTGAGCATCTTGAACTTCTCCTTCCGGAGGAAGCGATTGACGTTCCGGAGGTCCAAGATAGGACGCATGTCCTCCTTGTCCTTTTGGGCACCAGAAAGTAGTGGGAGTAGCAACCATGTCCTACTTCTGGGGTCGGAACATGCTCGATGGCCCTCTTGGCCAAGAGAGACGTGACTTCCTTCTGCAGAAGCACCAAGTGATCCCCTGACATGCGGTGGAATTGAGGTGGCATGGCTGGGGGGGTGGTCTCGAACGGGAGGGAGTAGCCCCTTCGGACAATGTCCAAGACCCACCTGTCCGAGGTGATGGCACGCCAGTGGGAAAGGCGATGGCGGACCCTGCCCCTACTGGCGTGCTGTGCACCTGAAAGGAAGGACTAGGAGGGCTTGGAGGCCGCGGACGGGGCGGGGTTGGTGGCCTGACCCGCACGCTGGTTGCCTGACCCGCCACGGCGGGAGCCACGCCCTCGGCCACGCGAAGACGCTTGCTGCGCGGGCCGGTGGCTGGGCAGCGGACGTGACTGGGCGCCCTTCCGTGGCCACGAAAGGGGCGAAAAGCAGAGGTTAGCGGAGGGCGCACAGCAGAAAGGCCCAGGGACTTGGCAGTAGCCCGTGAGTCCTTAAAACGCTCCAGCGCATGGTCTGCTTTGGTACCAAAAAGACCGACTCCATCAAAGGGCATGTCCATGAGTGTGTTCTGGACATCACCCGAGAAACCAGTTGTTCTCAGCCAGGTGTGGCGACGCAGCGCCACCGTCGTTGCAAGCGATCTGCCCAGCGAGTCGGCGGTATCAAGGCCACAACGGATGGTGTACTTTGCCGCATCCCTTCCTTCCGCAATGGCGCGGGAAAGCAGTGTCTGGACCTCCTCAGGAGACTGGGGCAAAACTTGCGCCACCGAATCCCACAGAGAGTGGGAGTATCGACCCAAAAGGCAAGCGGTGTTCACCGACCGCAAGCCAGCACTGGAGGAAGAAAAGGCTTTCTTCCCAAATTGGTCCAGGCGTTTGGATTCCCTATCCGGAGGGGCGGTAGGGAAGGCGGTTTGGGAGGCAGAGGCTTGGACAACCAAGCTCTCGGGGTGGGATGTTGAGAGAGAAACAAGGGGTCGCCCGGAGCGGGGCGATGGCGTCGGTCCACGTTCCTATCCACAGGAGCCCCTGTGGCGGGCTTGGACCAGGAGCCCAAAAGAACGTCAGAAAGTGCGTCATTAAACGGCAGCAATGGCTCCGAGGAGGTAGCCGCCGGCTGAAGCACTTCCGTCAGGAGGTTAGTTCTGACAGCCACAGTAGGCAACTGGAGGTGTAAGGCTCCAGCTGCTCTACGCAACACCGTTGCGGAATTTGCTCCCTCCTCCGTTGCCACGGAAGGAGGAGACAGCATGCCAGTGTCAGGGAGGTGTCTAGACCACTGGCATCCCCAAGTTCCTCTGCCCAGTCCTGGTCATAGTCACACTGCTGTGTGAGAGGGTCATCCGACCCCTCCCAGCTCTCCTGGTCCTCCACTGGTTCAAAATAAGGAGGAGGAGGGACATCTGGGACCCAATGTCTCATCGGCGCCGGAGTCGAGCGACGTCGGTCCGGCGCCATGTCCGGAACCGGAGAGAACCAGGGAACGATGCCGCCCGGAGCCCCGGGCGGCGTCAGGAACGGCACCGGGGACATCGGCGCCGGCGGAGGCGTGGTTAGGTCAACCGGCGTCGATGGGGGTTGCGGTACCACCGGAGCCGGGATCGAGGCCGGGGCCAGGGCCAAGGCTGGCGGGACGGGTGACGCCGGGACCGGAGTCGTCTGCGATGCCGGAGCAACCCCATCAGGGCCCGCGGGGCCCGAAGGCGCACCGGAGGGACCTCGAGGCCCGAAGAGGCGGGCCATGGCCGACAGGAAGTCCTGTATTTGGGCCGGAGTCGCCCCCGAACCCGGAAAGGACGGGTATTGCGGGGGCGGCTCCACAGGCACGTCCGGGGCCGCGGGGACGGTGCCGACAGGGGCCTCAGCCGAGTCGCAAGACCGGCGAGGCGAAGTCTTAGAGCGATGATGCTTCTTAGACTTTTTGTGCTTCGACTTACCCGAGGAGTGCGAAGACTTGGACTCCGACGACCGGCGGGGACTCCGCGACCGGCCCCTCGACCTCTCACGGGACCGGGGCTTGGTGCGGCGCGGAGCGGACTGCCGGACCTCGAGGAGCTTTCGAGACCGCTCTCGCAAAGCCTTCGGGTGTAAGGCCCGGCAGTCGGGGCACGACTTCGTGTCGTGGTCTCGGCCGAGACAGTAGAGACACTCTAAGTGCGGGTCTGTGATCAACATCATTCGACCACAGACGTCACATGGCTTGAAGCCGGGCATCCCTACCGACACCTAGGAGTCGAGATGACTCGAAAAGAAACAGTGAAAAAAATCACCAAAAAGTTAGTCAGAAATTGACTAGGGCACTGCTCTTCCCGGATCTGCGCTTACTGGCGCGGAAAAAAGAAGAACTGACGTCAGCGCGCAGGGGCGGCGTCTAAGTACTGCCCGCGACGTCATCCCGGCGATCCCAACGCCGGACGCGGAGCCGCACGACGCCGCCTACCGACGCGCAAGGGTACTGCTATACGCAAAAAACTTTCCGGATCCAGCCTGACGCCTGGGGATATTCTAAGGTAAGGAATCTGTCACTAACGTGTCTCTTTCTGATATTAAGGACCTCAGTCAAGATGTTGGACTTTATTTCAGATGATGGTAACTGAAGACCCAGCAACTCAGCCGCCTTTCCTCATGACCACATGGTAGGGAAAATTTTCCAGAGGTAGACCAGCCTTTGGCGATGAAAGGTCATACTCAGGAGAAGTGTCTAATCCACTGGCCTCCTGCAGACCCTCAAACTCATCAAGCGATTCCAAAATCTCTCCTTCCTCTTGCTCTTGATCATGCCTATACTCCTCCTCTTCTAGCAGCCTCTGTGCATCCCTCCTGGAGCGCTGCTTTGGCATCGGCGCCGGAATCGGCGTCGGCGGAGCTGGAAACTGAGTCGACGGCGCCGGACGCGGCGCCGGTGACGATGGCTACGGAGCAGAAGGAGGCCCCTCCGGAACAATCTCGGCGTCGCCCGAATCCGAGACGACGCCGACCCCACATCCGACGGAGCTCGAGGTGCCGGAGTGGACGACCTCGGCGTCGGGAAATGCCAAGCCGGAGCCGATGGCATAAAGGGCACAAAGGGCGCCTGGGCATACTGGTGTGGAACACCCAAATTTTAGGCCAAAGGACCTGAAGGCACACCCAGCGGATAACTGGCCCTTGAAAACATCCCAAACATCGCGTTCAGAAACTGCGATGGGTCCGCACCAGGCAAAGGAAAAGGAGGATAAGGATCCGTCCCTTCTCGCCCGGGGATCTCCTGAGGCCGAACTGGATCCAGCGGAGCCGGTGGAGACGGCGCCCGCTCAGGCGAAGCCACAGGTATAGGAGACAACTCCCCCGGCGTTGGAGTCTTACAAGGCGCCGGTGATCCTCTCAACGCAGAAGAGCCCTTCGACGCCTGCGACATCGGAGCCGGGGAATGAACCGACTCCGCTCTCGGAGAAGGAGACGGAGAGACAAAGTCCTTTCTCCGAAGCCGCTCAGGAGGTGAAGTCGACCTCGAAGCCCTAGACTTTGACGAATGACGTCGGGACTTCTTCGACTTCTTGTGCTTCTTCGACTTTGAAGTATGAGGCGAAGAAGACTTCCCCCGCTTTCGACCTCTCTTCTCCTTCTTGGCTCTGGCCATAAAAAGTTTAGCCTCACGCTCTTTAAGGGCCTTCGGGTTCATCTTCCTGCAGGAACGACACTCTCCGACGTCGTGGTCAGAAGAAAGACACCAAAGATAGTCTTCATGCGGATCCGTAATCGACATATGGCCTCCGCACTCCCTGCAAGGCTTAAACCCGGACTTCCTAGAAGTAGCCATTTCCAACAATACGAAGAAACAAAGTAGAAAATGGAGAGTCCCTGGAAAAACCGTTACGCGTCGACGGCGCGGAAAAAAGGGAACTGACGTCAGCACGCCGACGAGGTCTTCTTATGGCTCCGATGACGTCATACGGAGTCGCGAGCGGAGCCGTGCTATTGTGACGTCCTCGTCGACGTGGGAGAGCTGGGAAAAGAATTTCCGCTGAATTGCTGGCGCAAGGGGTATTCAAAAGGTGAGGAAACCACAGGCAGAAGTATCCATCAGAAAGGGATCTTCCAGAGATGTTGTTCCGATACTGCTCTATCAATGACAAGCTAATGTTTTTTGCATTCCTCCCAAGGCCATTCAAGGATGAAACAAAGCTGTGCTGTTTGATAATATTGTAAAAGGCATGGTATGCCAAGACCTCCTTCTCTAGGGGTTTATAACTCACAGCCTCTCTCATGCGAGATCGACGATTAGCCAAGACAAAGCGATTAAAAGCTCGCTGCAAACCTCAAGCATACCCGCAGGCTGTTCGACTGGGAGTGCCCGAAATAAGAAAAGAATCTTGGGTAAAACTGACATCTTGATAGCTGCCACCCGTCCTACCCAGGAAAGGCGATGTGAACCCCATCTGGTGATGTCTGTTTTGATTTGCTGTTATAAAGGTTTGTAATTGAGAGACGCTGTGGCTTGTACCAAAGATGCTTGCTCTGGGGGCGCTAGAGGGCACGCAGCGTAATGGCCGCACACTAGTGCAGCTCCGCTGGCCCGGAACCATCATCAGCTGCAAATCCTTGGTAGATGACATCGGAAATATGCCTTCCATGTAAAAATGGACATCGGAAGCCTGGCGCACTTGTATAATGCCGGTCAGCAGTCTCTATCAGCAACGTCGGGGCTGTAAACTAACCTTGTAGCTGGCGCGCGCGACGACTGGAGCGCTCAGCAAAATGGCGGCCACCTCTCTCACCGGACAGCGGAATGGCACACCCCGATCGTAACCGGCCCACTGATTATCCGCTAAGCAAACGGTGAGTGCGGGTGTTTCCTGCGAAGTGACGCAGTGCATATGGGGAGCACAGAACAGCGTAAATACACTGCCGGGATAATCAGATGCGACTCAAACCGACGTAAAATGGTGGCTACCGGCAGACGAAACGCGGCGGAGCTGCAATAGATTAGCCAAGACCCTGCGTTTCACTGTAACGCACAGAAATAGCCTCAGCAGACCAACAATTAAATTGACAAAGCGAAGTATTCAGGCAACGGGCGTGGCGGCACTGCACTCTACCATAGTGGACGTGGAGGACCAATACGCTGCTACATAACCTCGCATATCCACACACAAGTGCCTGTAGACACACTCTGAGGCCCATTGCAGTGTGATGACACCAGGCATTGTGGGGAAAAAAACACCACTGTGCTGCTGAACTAGCTGCTTACACCCCATACCTGACAACGCTGCAGCACTGCTGGATGCGGAGCGGAGGCGATTGATCTACCTACAGGGCAATAACTGGAGAATCGCTGCCGCATCACCATTCGAAATCTCAGAGATCCCCTCCTCGATCACCAGTGCGTCTTTCTGAGGCAAGCCCTCCAGGTTCCCATGTGACAAACTGTGTATCTACGACCACCATACCGGTCCCAAGGGACGGCGACATTGGATAGCAGCTCAAAGAAACCGTGTATATCGCCGTGCGGTGACGCACTCTCATACACATCTCCTGCGCGACGCCCTCACAGTAAAAAAAACTCAAAACCATGGGCAAACCTGATAGACAACAACCTAAATTGTCGTTTGATACACGACACACGCACAAAACAACACAGGCACATTCAGATACTGAATTAGATACAGAAGGTGCCAGAGGATCCAATATGGAAGCTACCTTAGCCGCCATCCAGCAAAGTCTGCAGGCAATCGACAGGAAAATCGATACTCTAACGCTGAGAGTAGATCATATGGCCGCCAAACTGGACAAACAAGGCGAACGCCTAGATGCAGCGGAATTGCGAATTTCAGCAGTGGAGGACGAATCCAACGACACCGCCACGAGATGCGCCGCCATGGAGAAACTACTAGTGGCTATACAATGTAAGAACGAAGATTTGGAGGCGAGGTCCCGCCGCAATAATGTACGCGTAATGGGAATACCAGAGAGTGCGAATACTGGGAAGCTGGAAACGTACATAGAGAAAATGCTGATAGACTGTTTTGGAGAAGAAAACTTCTCACCACTACTCATTATAGAAAGGGCGCACCAATCCTTGGCTGCCCCACCACCTCCAGGAGCCCGGCCACGACCGATAATAGCGCGTTTGTTGAACTATAGGGACAGAGACAGCATACTACGGTTGTCTCATTCTATCCGGATTTCACACAATCTGTACAACTAGCGCGCAGAGAATTCACAGAAGTAAAAAGAAGCTCCGAGACCTGGAGATTCCATATGCTATGCTCTACCCCGCAAGGCTACGAGTCACGCACGATGGCCGAACGACGATTCTGCACACACCGCGAGCTGCTCAGGATTTTCTAAAGCATGACACAACCAAGCGAAAGCCTAAGGTACACACTGCATCCACTTTGCAATCTGACGGAGGCAGCGGCTAGTGAGATATAAGACGACTACTGCAAGGTAAGACTATACTATGGGGTAAGACGACAAATATTGCAAACTTCACATCAACGTTACAAACTGAACCTAGCCGGATGTGCGACATGGCATACTGCACGAACTAAATTCACAGTATACATGAACTTTGAGACTTTGCATATGCCCGAATGTATGACTTGTGTAGCCGGCGGTAAACCTCCATCAGGGAATCAAAAGGTGATGAGGGGGAAGTCTACCTGTGCAACAGACAGAGAAGTAGACAGATAAGAAACCGCGCCAGCATAAACGCATAATTACATATCACTGTTACCAGGGGTTATAGATGTAACACAAACAGATCTGAGGGCGGGAATGTACCACTCTATACTCTTGAGGAGGACTACCGTTTCAGTACTAATCTATATTGTGTCAAACGGAAAATAGTTATATACCAGGGTTGAAGTGTTATACAACTCAGTCTACCAATATGCCCAGATTGTGTAATGTACATTGCAAAATGCACTAACATGAGCTTATGTTGTCGATTCATGCCCGTATGGATACTGATGGCGCAAAATTGTAAATAGGTTTATATCTACAACGGAATGTCCTGATGGGCATGGTAAGGTAACCTCCAATGAAGGGTGTCTCAGGGGAGGCGGGTATACACATGCACAAATTGAATGTCCTCTACGCATATACTGCTGGGATGTATTGGCTCAGACGCCACACCACAAGACTGTAATATCTCTTTTACGATGTTTTTTTTAATGGAACCTACACTGTAGTACTATTAGTTCTATGCACGATGTCCGCATAAACAGACTGTTCCGGCCACATCTGCTACGCGGATGTTAATACGTGTGCTAAGCGGGCCCCAAGTGGGAATTCCCCGACAAAGTTGGAATGTTTCTATTTTGGGTTATAGGGGTATGTCTTTGGCATAATTGGGATGCTAAAGTGGGTAGGGGGGTTGTTACAGTTTTCCCAGACACAGGCATAAAATGCATCAGCCGCCTTCTGTACACCAATGGTACTCTGTGCCACCGTACAAGATCACAACACTCGTCACAGACAGTATGTACTGCGTTACGCATACTAGAAGATATTTTAGTCAGGTACAGGACCTACAATGGAGAATAGAAAAGATACACCACCCATACGCATATTAACATGGAATGTTCGGGGGCTGAATAACCCCCGGAAGATACGGCAAGTATTTGCGTATTTAGACAGGCATCACATCGCAATTGCACTGCTCCAAGAGGCTCATTTGGCAAAAGACGCACCGTGCTCCATAGGTAACAGATGGGCCGAGGCGGCACTAACATCTTCATACTCCTCATACGCGAGAGGTGTCCTTATACTTATAAAGAAAGGCACACAATTTGTTTTAGACCAGACGATCGCAGACAGTCAGGGGAGATATTTAATAATCACAGGTCACTTACGAGGCACACGGGTAGGCCTGATCAATACGTACGGCCCCAACATAGATGATCCGGACTTTTACCGGGACATATGGAATAGACTGCGACAGCTGCCACCACTGCATATACTCTGGGGAGGGGATCTGAATCTCACACTAAATGACGAACAAGATAGATCGGGCACTACTAAAGAACCGCATAAACAGGCTGTGAGAATGATGAAGGATGGCATGTCTGAATTTGGAATGCTGGATGTCTGGAGGCTACACAACCCTAGTAAACTAGAGGGCACACATGCATCTGTGTATCATAAAAGTTGGGCGCGTATAGATTACTGGTTAGCCACAGAAACTGCTACTACATGGATTTGTGATATACAGCACCTTCCCCAGACTCTATCGGACCACAAACCGATAGTAGTCTCATTGGAACTCCCTCATTATGTGCCACCTCCATTTATATGGCGTTTCAATGCTAAGGCACTACTGGACCCCTTGTATAATTCCACCATACATGACGCCATTGTGGAATACTTTGACAATAACAAGAGCTCAGTGGACGATGCTGGCATCCTATGGGAGGCCTTCAAAGCCACGATACGTGGAGTCTGCATTGGCACCAACGCAGGCATCCTGCGCGACATACGCACCCAATTAGAAAACTGCGAAAACAAAATAAAACAACTTGAAACGGAATTTGAGACTACGCAAAATGCAGCCAAATTGGGGGACATAAAAGAACTATAGCAGAATATCAGAAGCTGGCAGACAGTGAGGTTAAATACATATCACGCCGCCAAGTAGCGCGTGTATATGGGGAGGTGGGCAGGCCAGGGCGTAACTTAGCGCAGAAAATATGTAACCCGCGCACTACACATATTGTTACGACCGTTAGGGATGCACAAGGTACACAGCACTATGCCACTCCGAATATACTGAAAGCCTTCATGAACACATACGAGGAACTGTACGCCACACGTAACACTGCTAACACTCAGGAAATCCTTGTATACTTAGAAGATATAGCCATCGCATGGCTCTCCGATAACCAACGAGAATATCTAGCACAACCAATCACTATTGAAGAAGTCACAGAGGCCATCAAAACACTTCCCAATGGTAAAGCACCAGGACCGGATGGATTTACTGGGGAGTTTTACAAGGCATATGCAGAACTCATCTGTCCGTATTTAGTGGAGATGTATGGTAACGCACATGATAAACAGATCCTCCCACCTACATTACGGGAAGCACTAATTATAGCACTTCTAAAACCAGATAAAGATCCCACTAGCTGTGAATCATACCGTCCGCTATCACTAATAAATACAGATGCTAAAATTTTAGCGAAAATCATAGCTCCAAGACTACAACCACTGATGCAAAACATAATCCTGCCAGATCAATCGGGGTTTATCCCCAAAAGCTCCACCTCCCATAATATACGTACGTTGTTCGCACTATCTCACCAAATCAATCCAGAGTTGGAGGCGGCGGCGGTGCTATTGGACGCCGCCAAGGCGTTTGACTCAGTAGAGTGGGAATATTTATTTACTGTAATGCAGAAAATGGGGCTGCCGCCCACATTAATGATATGGATAAAAATTCTATATACCAGACCAGTGGCGCGTATAGAAGTCAATCAATATGTCTCAGACTTAATACAAATACAACGTGGCACGCGGCAGGGGTGCCCATTATCGCCTTTGCTATTCGCTATAGCATTAGAACCTTTGGCATGCAAGATACGTCAAAACCACGCTAACACAGCATTACGGTTTATACAGCGCCCTATAGGAATATCCATGTACGCTGATGACATGGTGCTATATGTAAGGGAACCCCAAACACATTTATCCCCTCTTCTGTGTGAGTATATTAAGTTTAGCAGACACTCTGGCTTACAAATAAACTGGGGCAAGTCCACCATTATACCCCTCACAGCTAAAACTACACCACACCAAGTAGAGTTCCCATTGGAGTGGAGAACAGACCCGGTTAAATACCTAGGTATCTGGTACCATAGGGAACCTGATGTAGTAATTAGAGAAAATTATGGCACCACAATTACTAAAATAGAAGACAAAATAGATAGATGGATCCGCCTACCGTTATCAATAGCGGATAGAATAGCAATTGTAAAAATGGTGATACTCCCAAAACTCCTCTATTTATTTAACAATATACCAATCCCGCCGCCTACAGCGGTGTTTCAGAGACTCACCACAAACATCACCAGACTCATTTGGGCTGGGAAACTAGCTCGTATAAAAATACGAACATTGACATTGCCATACAACAAAGGTGGATTTGCGGTACCAGACCTATTGCTATATTATTTATGTGCACAATCACAATACGTGCATTATTGGTTCCATCCGGTGAAATACCTACCCCACACCGCAGTCGAAGATGGGGACGCATCCCCCGTCCCACTACGCTGTATACTGCCTTATCAACGCCCCCATGTTGCCAGAAATGAAATTAACACAATAAAAACCACAAACTCTGCATGGCAGCGCATGGAGAAGATGACACAGAGATTGCCGCTCTATGCCCCAGCATTACCCCTACAACATCATCCTGCGCTGACTGTGACACACACTGGCAATGGTATGGCGATGCTGCAACAAATTGGCATCACTACTATGGGAGATCTATATACCGAAGGCAGATTCATTGATGAGGCAGACCTAAGCTACATAAGTAACCAATCACTCCTCTTTAAATTTACCTATCATAGACTGTGGGGGGCCATAAAGGATCTATATCCCAATTACCCGCTGGAACCACCGACACTGGCGGCATTACAGATGATCATTACCACTCCGAATAATGCACATATGGTCTCCAACTTATATAGGTCACTGCAAGAGGATATGGCGAGGGATACCAATAAGGCTCGTGAACGATGGGAGGGTCAGTTGGGGATACCGTTAAGTGAGGAGGAATGGCAAAATAGCTGCACACTAATATCCATATTGACACCAAATGGTAACTTGAGAATAATCCACTACAAGTATATCCACCAAACGTACCACACTCCACTCAAGTTAAAAAAATGTGGATTGCGGATAGATGCTAGATGCTGCAGATGCGGAATAGATAATGCTGATTTCATGCACTTAAACTAAAAAGGAGTTAGGCCCAAAAGGGACAAGGAACAGGTAGGGCCATAAATTTGAAAGAAAAAAGAGTTGACCTGAACCTATTGTCAGTTACCAGCACGACAGACTTTGGCTGTAATGATCAAAAGTGCATTATTTCTTTTTGATCAGGTTTTTATTCACCCTTATTATTTTAAGAAGAATTATTTGATTTTTAAACAATACATTCCAGTATGAAAAAGACACATTATCATATCAAGAAGATTTTGAACAGTAATCAAAAAAACATTCAATGGACTAATTCACAAAATATAAACAATGTAGAAAAATAATAATGCACACAACACTGCAGAAAACACAAAAAAACAGTTATTTATACAACAATTCAAAATTCGTGCATATTAAATCAAAAGAGACAAACAATTCATATAAGAAAGAGGGGGAATAAAATTTGAATCCCTCAACCTCAACCTGAAATCAATCAGAAAATGCCATGAATGGACAATGCCGACGCGTTTCTGGTCCTAGTCCACCAGGTACTAGGACTCTCATCAGGGCTACTGAATTTCGAACTGTACACTATGCTTCACTACTATAAGCAGCGGTGTTTATCTAAAGTAGTCAAAAAAACATCACTATTATTAATACTCCTTAAATGCTCCATTAAAACCAACTGCACCAAAAGTTAATTGGGAATTAAAATCGTACCTGTAATGGTACTTTATATTCCCTGCTTGATCCCTGGCACCGCATTCAATCAAAACTCTGTTGGATTTCTATGGGGAAGTAAAAGGCACCCGTTATGTCATAAAGGAGACTTCAGCTAAGTTCTATTTAAAGCATTGTTATCTAGTAGCCACTTTCTTTGCATTTACGCATACCTGAAAAACGAGCTCCTGCTCGTGATTTGTACAAGCTTCTTTCTTTCAGGGAATTTCTTTTATTCTGTTGTGAAACCAAAAGTTCACACCAATCATTTTTTGGTTGAGCCCGAATATGTACAAAAGCAAGGCAGATGTCTTTTACTTTGCCGGAGCTTACCTCTCAGCTTGCAGCAGCCGCTCGTGTACATTGAACACTGGCTTGCTGAAAAAGACGTCCCAATAGTGCCCGTCACATATTTCTGTGAACAGAAATCTTTAATGGATGACTATGCTGCCCCGCGAAACGCGCATATTTATAAACTGTTTAAAAAGAAAGGAGCGAGGGCTTACCTTTGGTTTACAACAGCCTCTCGTTAAATTCACTCTGAATGTCTGGCAGTTAACATTTAAACCGAGGCCCCAGTGCATTTTGTAATGCTATGCGATTCTTGGGAAATGTGGTCCCTCCATAGTGGACCAATCACTACATGATCCACACTATTTCCACAATCGTGCATTATGGGAGTCGTGGTCCCACTTAGTACTTCACAATTGGCTATCGAAATCAGAACAATAGTATGAATGCTTCAAACAAAGTGTGTTTATGTTTTACATTTTCGTTCGCTCAGTCATTGTGTTTAAACCTGTAAGGGCGCTATTGAACTTCAAAATCAAATATGCTTCCTTCTGAAGTAAGAAGCTGTCAATATCCATCATTCGTTTAGGTGCATTAAAAGAGAAAAGCACTGTCCACTTAAAATCATTCTCACTATGTGAATTTACAATGAAGTGGTCAACCATAGGAGCGGTTGCCACCTTTTTCTTAATACGGGAACGGTGTTGAGTAATCCTCATGCACTTAGCATGGCAATGTTCAAAAATAAGCCAATACTGGGAGGATATAACGGAAATCTTAAGCAACATATTAGATATAAAGATAGACTGCATGGCGAAAATATGCCTATTGGGCATAGTGGAAACAGTAAAATCTATGAAACGCAAACTATGTGTTATTGCATTGTTGATGGCCAAGAGAAGGATATCCATGTATTGGGACAGTAAGAAATCACCCAGTAAGAAACAATGGCTAACTGATTTGGTATATTGCAGAGACACTTTGAAAACGTATGAGGAGGAACTACCGATAGCCTCTAGACCCAAAGAATATTGGACACCGCTGACAGAATATCTGAGATCTCATCCAGACCTATTGTTGCCTGTCGCTGTATAAATTGTAAGATGTAGCGTGCCAAAACTGATAATCTTTTCTGTAATGTAATTTGTGGTTAACTATGCTGTGTCGAGAGTGAGTATAATGTCGGATATGTACATGCTGACCATAGAGAAATGATGTGTACTGGGATGGTTTGTAATTTCGTGTTTTGTTCTGAAGCAATAAAAGCCTAATAAAAAAAATAAAAAGATGCTTGCTCTATACCCAGATATGGGTTAGAGACAACTGCCCACTGTAGTGGATATTTGGTTGAAAGAGCCAATTGAGTAGTCGATGTACGAGAGAGATCCAGGGCTTGCGTGAAATTTATGCACATTTACCCGAAATCCCACCGCCTGTCCAAAGGCCTCAAGCTCTTCAAACAAGGCAGAAAAGGAACTGGCGGACTGTTCCAATGTGACCAGGACATCGTCAGCATAAAGACTGATGAGATGTTCCTCCCCACCAAAGAGTTTACCTTTATATCAGGATTGTCTCTGATCCGCTGTACTAGGGGCTCCATATAGAGCACAAAAAGTAGAGCCGAGGGAGGACAGCCCTGACGTGTGCCTCTGGATTTAGAGAACGGAGCAGAGTTCTGACCATTGACTCTGACTGTGGCTGCTGGGGAGCCGTAGATACTAAGGATCCAGAAGCTAAACCGCATCCCAATTCAAAAATGTTGGAATGTCTCTCGCATGTAGGACCAATGATCTCGGTAAAATGCCCTCTCAGCATCAACAGCATTCGTTCTCGATTGTAACGCTGATCCTTATCAATAAGATGGAGAATTATTTTCGTGTTATCGCTACTTTGGTAATGCGGGACAAACCCAGCGTGACCTGGGACAATGATGATGGGGAGGAGTGGTCCCAATCAGGCAGCTAGGATTCCAGTGAATAGTTTATGATCTATATTAAGAAGGGAGATCTGCAGGTAGGAGGCACATTGGCGTTTATCTTTATCTGGTTTTGGTATTACTATTATGGATGCCTCAAGCATAGAAGGTGGTATTGTATTCAGACCCTGGATGGAATTGAACAATCTGAGTAATATTGGGACGAGGATGAGCAAAACATTTTATAAAAAGATACTGGGAAGCCACCTGGACCTGGTGACTTATTAGGTTTCTGCCGGGCAAAAACAGAGATAACCTCCTCAATCCTTATAGGACAATCCAAATCAGCCGCCTGGGCCATGGTTATTTTCGAAGAGTGGGCCTCACGGAGATAGAAGCCTGGGTTTACAGAAGGCAAGTCCTGATGCTGGTAGAGTTCGCTGTAGAAATCCCGAAATATGGATGCAATCTGGGCTTCCGCTGTATATTCAATACCACCTGCGCCTAAAATAGCATGTACCCCAACAGATTGTCGCTGTGCCGTAACCTGCTAGCTAAGAGGCATCCACACCTATTACCCCAGACATAATAACAATGTCAGAGGCGAAGTGCAGCATACTCTGCTCAATCTAGGTCAATATTGGCTAGCTGCATCCGTGCAGCTTCCAACTGCCGCCACACATGCGGGACACCGGTTTTCTTATGAATCCATTAAAGTTCCTGGATTTGACGTATCAATTGCTCCCTTTTTCTCTGTATATCTTACTATACTCTGCTGATATTGTGATAAATTTGCCTCTAATTACAGCTTTTAGAGTTTCCCACAGTGTTATGATGGAGGTGTCTGGGGTGTCGTTTAGCGCAAGAAAATCAACTATTGCCCTATCAATTTGTTTAACAACTTATGGGCGAAGTAAAAGCGTGTCACGTAGCCTCCACTTCCTAGAAGAAGATGGGATTTGAGGAAAGCTTAATGTTAAGGATATCGCTGCATGATCGGATAGAGAGTGAGGTTCTATATCAGCAGTAGCAACATTAGTTTGTATGTTGGGGTCCCTAGAAAATAATCAATGCAGGCGTACGTTTTGTTGGCATTAGAATAAAAGGTGTAATCCCTTCTGTTGGGATGCAGTTGGTGCTAAATGTCTGCCAGACCCATCTCCCGCAGCCAAATTGCCTCCATTTCAAGAGCGCCCCTGACTGGCCGTGACATTGGACGAACCTGTCCATGTCATTATTAAAGACCAAGTTAAGATCTCCCACTTTAAGCACCTAGCAGTCCTGTGTGGCCACGACCTCTGCAATTGCACGGCATAGAATCAGATCCTGGCCTTTGTTGGGGGCATAAACAGTTCCCAGTGTAAATGTATGATTACCCAGGGTGACGGAGTAAGCTAACAGTCGTCCTCGTATTTCTGTCTGTTTAGGACCCACCCTGAGTTAGAGACCAGGATTGTGACTCCTGCCACTTTAGAAGTGCCAGCTGAGAAGAACTGAAGTGGAAAGGCTAGGGATCATAAATGGGGACAGTTCACTGTCACAAGGTGCGTCTCCTGGAGTAAACATAGATGAGTTCCTAAATGTTCCAAATAAGATAATATGGCTGTATGCTTAACTGGGTTGTTTAACCCTTTCACACTGAGCAAAAGTATGCGCAAGGTCTGGGTCCTGGTAAGATAATAAAATGGAATCTATAGGCTCCCTCCAGGATAAAAACCCATGGTAGAGTTAAATAGAGCATAGCTAAATGCGAGATGTCATGTGAAGACCCAAAAGAGGTAGCGAAAAAGTATCATCATCTGCAGGTTACCCCCAGTCCAAGAAAAGGTAAAAAGTAACATAACTAAACATGATCACTAACAAGAAAGTGTCCATCATTTGGGGTCCACAATGTAAATTACCAGGGGGTATAGGAAGTGGTAAGGGGGTATATTGTGGCACAAGGGTATGGTCTCCCCAACCGCAGCCCGACCCGCCCAGCTCAAAGAGCAGAGAAGGTGCATTTCAACCAAGTTCAGGATTCTTCCCGAGCTGCTGAGTCTCCAGACAAGGACTTGAAGACCGTCTGACGCTCCTTTGCTATTGTCTCCGAGTCTGGGCAAAGCACCTTAACCAAGGTCCCCGCACTCCGTTGACGTTCACCTGCTCCTCTTTCTCGGGCCACCTTAAAGAACCATCAGCTGCGGAGTCCTGTATGGCAAGCAGTCTTCAGGTTTCCTCAAAGGAGCAGAGTTGGTGGTGTTTGCCTTGCAGACGAACAACCAGCCGGAAGGGTTGGCCCCAAGTATAGGAGATGCCCTGAATGCGGAGGTGTGCCGTGACTGGATGAAATGTTCTGAGCTTTTGAAGGGTGAAGACAGCTAGATCTTGATAGAGGGTTGGGCGATTTCCCTTAAATTGTATTGGGTATTGCTCTCTTGCGGCCCGTAATATGCGCTCTTTCAGCGTGTAATCATGGACACACTGTAAAATGTCTGCTGGTGGTGCTGAGTCTGATCTCTTAGGGCCCACTCTGTGGACATGATACAGTTGAATGTCTGTCTCCGGGGGCTTGCAGAATCGAGCAAAAGAGTTCAGCAGCAAACAGGGTGATGTTGGATCCCTCTGTGCCAGATGATACACCTTTAATGCGAATGTTATTGCATCTGGGTCCATTTTCAAGATCTTCAGGGTGCGCTTGTAGATCTAAGTTTTGATCCCAGAGGCGGAGAAGTTCCTGTTGCATCTAATCGAGTTCCTCTTCCCACAGGTTTCATGGTCTTTCAGGGAAGAGACTCTGCCCCCAAGCTGTCAACTGTTTGGAGCATTCGAACAGAAATGACAGGGGCCTGCATGGGCGGTGGCGGTGCTTGGATGTCCCATCGGACCAACCTCATAGGTCCTCACCTTCCACTCTTGACTGGTCTTGAACTCCATTGGTGTGCAGGAATGTCCAGGCCTTGTCTGGTGAAGAGAAGAAGTGAGTTGTGTTGGCATCCACCACTCTGAGCCTCGCAAGGAAGGGCAGAGCATATATTAGTCCCAACTGCCGCAGTAGCACTTTTACAGCTCAGAGCGTGTTGCAACCCCTTTGGACCTCAGCAGTGTAGTCAGGATATGCCGTGATGGTGTTTCCATTATGGGTCCAGGGGCCCTTCGTACGGAAAAACTGCAGGAGGTGGTCTCTGTACCTATAATTGTTCACAGCACCAGAAACGGTGGACTGCCAGGAATACAGCGTGCTTTCTCCAAGGAGAAAAGCTTAGGGATAGGGTTGGCAAGGACAGTTTGTGATAGCCAGTCTTCTTGGAAGAGTTCCATGTTGGGGCCCTCCAGCCTCTCGGGGAAGTCCAGGAAGCACATGTTATTGCGTCTTGAGCATCCTTCCGCGTCCTCAGCTTTAATCTTGAGGTCGCAGATTTCAGTTTGCAGGAGCTTTAGTTGGTCCTGTACGGCCACCAAGGAGGGTCGCATAGCAGTCAGGGTGGACTCCGCATCGTCCACTCTCTCCGCGAGCTTGGCATGATCTGCCCGGAGAAGCCCAGTTTCCATTTCGATAGCTCCAAGCTGAGTCTTCATGGCGGTTTTAGAGTCCTGGTAAGCCTGCAACACCCTGTTGAGCATTCCAGTGTGCTTTACAAGAGTACTTTCTAGTTGGCAAATAGGGTCCACCGGCACTGGGGAGGCCACCAGTATAACCATTATCATTTTTTTGAGGGGGCAGGGGTTTGGAGACTTTTGGCCTAACCATGCCACAACGCCCTCTGTCCATGGCGACTGGGCACCTGTGGCGAGGAGGCACAGTCACTAGGTTCAATGGCAGGAGTTCTTAAAGGTAAACAAGTGGATGAGGGTGGGGAGCCCTCAGCGCCACACAGTACTCCTAACTCATAGATGCGCAAGTGCTCCTGCAGCTGTTCAGGGCACCAGCGGTACAATGTTCCTCAGGAGGTCATGGAGAGGGCTAACGGATATGAGTGGGGCACCGTCCGGATATCTACGCCAACTTGGCATATTCCAGTGCCATGTGTGAAGGTGTGGGTTGTTGGTTGCCCACGGGGGACATGAGCGTGCCCCCTGATGCAAGACTGTGCAAGCCTAAAGTCCCACACTGCAGCTCAAGCCCAATGTATGCCCAGGCCACGTGGGGAACAGCCCTACCCTCGTGTCACATAAGGATTTTGTCTCCCTCAAGGTATAAATTAAAGTCCAGGGTGAATGGCAGTAGGATGCACCATGAGGCATTTACTTCATTGTCCTCATTCCCGCAGAGGTAATATGGCTCTATAGGACCTCCAAGCCCCCATCACTCCTGCAGACTAAGGGGCAGCACTTAGTCACCTGAGGCAGGCAGTGCAGTGTTTGAGGTATCCCAGTAGAGCAATTTGACCCATCATGCACTGTCCTCTCCTCGACAGCCTCAGGGCATATATTGCATAAGGGTGTGGCACCCCAGGGCCCCAGCCAGCTCCCTCCTGCCTGTGGCTGCGTCTTCTCAGGTACCAGACGGTACCTTTGCCCTTAATCACCACCACCGGTGTTTCGGCCCCAGTTCAACAGTAAGCGCCAGGCCACTCCCCCATCTGCTCACCCTACGGGGAATGCTGAAGTCCTAGCATGGCCACCCTTTATGCCTCTGGGCGCAGCAGTGTGCAGCGGGCTCACCTGTGTATCACAGATGGCTTCAACAGGCAGGGGTGTGGGCCAATCACAGGCCCCGAGGGTCTGCAGCTTGCTTGTCTCATGGGCATTCAGCAAGCACCAAATTCACCATGCGGCCGACTGCAGCCCGGCCACACAGGTAGTAGAGCGATATCAGCTCTGGCCTCTCAACCCTGCGGTCCTTCAACGACGCTACTCACAGTGCTACCCCCGGCCCAATCAGGGAGGCAGAGCAAAGTGTACTGCAGGCCCGCAAGTGTATCGCTGTAGCAGAGGGGGGGTTGGGGGGCGCAGGTTCACAGTGCTGGACCAAGCGTGAGCCTCGTGGTACTGCAGGGCTGACTCCACTGTCTCCGGTCACCCCCAGTCAGCTTTGATGGAGGGTAGGCTGCGGTCCCCCATATCAGTCTGCAGCCGTGTAAGGCGCTCTCGCCTGCATGTTAGGGGGTGATCTGTGGAAAAGATCTTTAGGATGTTGTACGATGGGCCCGGATTGAAGCAGAGCCTCAGTAAAAGGTGACCGCTCGCGACGCGATCTCGGCCATGCCCCAGAATGAAAATAACATAATGAAGCAACCTCTTGTGTAACAACAATATAGAAGCTCAGAGAACGGCGTCTTTGTTGAAAAGAATGCATTAGGAAACTTAAGTTGTTGACTCAAAGAAGAGTGCTATAAACATGAGTTAGAAGATAACAGTGTTGTCAGTGATGAATATATAAGGCATAATAAGCAAAATATAGCATAATGGATACTTTTGGCAAAGGGCCAGTAAGAAAGAATATATTCATACACTACTTATTTTATCAACAAAAAACAGCAAATCAAAGATCATGTGGTCAATACAGCAATGGAAAACAAATACACTTACAATGGTGATTGGTGAATACCCTTAGCTTGCCATAAAATCAAACATGATGTTCTTCCTAAATAAAAAAAGCAATAAACCGGCAATTAAAAAGTCTGCATGTCAGTAACGTATGTGCATCAACAATCACACATTGACTCTGTATTACAAGCTACACATCATGTTGCTTCAGCAGTCTAATTAATGGCCTACTTGAGTAAATATACCATTGGTAGTCACTTTTGATAATGTGGTCAGCTCGAAACTCTGGTCAGCGCTGGTATCCAAGGGGGTTGAAACGGCATTAGTGGACTTTTTAAGGGCTCTATATCATAACCTCTGTGCATGAGTTATATATGGGGAAAACGGAGAATGTACTGAGTCATTCGACCTGGGCCGGGGGCCCAGTCAGTTTTGTGTCCTTGCCCATATCCTTTTCCTATTGTAAATGGCCTAGGGAATGTTTTGATTGCTAAGGATTGTGACACGCCAGTTATTAAGAATAGGCCTATTCCAGTGTTAACATAAGCAGAAGATGCAGTTTTATTGTCAAGAACACCTAATAGGCTTAGAACCCTTTTGGATGGATATATTAATTATATGGCTTTGTTGAACTTGGAAGTCAACCCCTTCAAAACCTTTGTCATGGTTTTACTGCATACAAACTAAAAATTGAGGACCTTGGTCATCCAGGGCAAACCAATCGTGACAGTCAGCGAGTTCTCATATCCGGAAGTTTCATTTAATTTGGGGAATACTTGGTGCCGATGTATTGCTAGAACTAGGTTATGGTTTTCGAATTAAGTAGGTTTTGTGTCCAACTTGGCCTCTACCATGTGTAAGAAGCTTATTGTACCACTCCTAGAAGTGTATAGTAGGAAATGTTTGCCAGTGTTAACCTACGGGACTGGTCTTTGGGGATGCAAGGCCGTTAGTGGCCTGTAGGCTGAGGAGAATAGAGCCTGTAGACAGTTTTTAGGCCTTTCAAGAGCTTGGATACGATTATGCAGAAGACCATAATAACTTAGCCCTTAATTATGAGGTGCTCAGTTTGGTATAATCCCGATGCAACATTTAACAGGGAGGTAATCGAGAACTGCTTGCCCTGCGATTTGGTTCACCGCATCCCATGGGTGGACTACATAAAGCAGATAAGTGTTACTTTGGGAAGACCATCTATCTTTACTAAGTCATGTGAATTTACATTAATGAATAGGACCTTGGTCAAGAGATCCTATTCGCACTGGAGGCAACGGGAAAAAAGGTGGAGAAACTGATAAAGACCCAGAATCGAGATTATGTCTTAATCCAGACCACTATAGGTATGGAGCCATACCTGGACTTTGTAAATAACACATGGGACAGGACTCTTTTTTTTTTTTTTTGATAATCAATTTTTTATTGACATTTAAGAGAAACCACAACAATAATACAACGACAGCCAGTGTCAGCACAGTAGCTTGTGGAAACATAGCAAGAGAGAAAAGCCACAAACCCACCTCCCCACTCGTTGTCCCAGGAGCCCCTATAAGTTTGTCCCCACACCTAAGACCTCCACATTGGTTATGATATGAGGTTGAACCATTTGCCCCAAATTTTTCAAAATAGATCAGGACAGCCTCTGGCCTCAAAGAGAGGTTCCTCTTGAGACCCGCACCAGTCCACCCCTCGTTTCCATCTCCGCACTGTAGGGGGTTTGTTATGAGACCATAGTGCTGCAATGTCCCTTTTGGCCACAGCCACCGCAGTGCCCAGGAGACGCTTGTCGCCTCGTGAGCCACCTAGGCCATCAAACACCCCCAGAAGCAGGCGCACCGGGTCATGGGGGATCTCCCACCCCAGGGCCAATGTGAGCTCCAGTTTCACCCCCGTCCAGAATGCTGTAAGGGCGGGACATTGCCAGGTCATGTGGTAAAAATCAGCGGGGGAGTGGTCGCAACGTGTGCAGTTCGGGGTAGGCCGCAGTCGTGCCCTGTGCAGCCGCTCGGGGGTGAGATATGCCATGTGTAGGTAATATATTTGCACCAAACGTAGTTTAGAGGAGGTCGTGAGGGTCCTGGGGGCCATCAGTGCATCTCGCCAGTCTTCGTCATCTAAGGGGCCCAACCAACCCTCCCAGCGGGTGCGCAGTGAGTCCAGGGATGCGGGGCCGTTATTCACTAGGGAGCGATAAATCCTTGATACCCCCCCGTTACCCAGGTTTCCCATCATCACTTGTGCCTCAAGTGGACTAAATTCAGGAAGGGAGGTGGGGGACGGGATGTGCACAGTGAGGGCGTGCCGTAGCTGTAGGTATCGGTAAAAGTGGGAGGGGAGAAGGGAGTAGCGTTGTTGCAGGTCCGTGAAGATCCTGATGTGGTCCCCTGTCCAGACATCCCCAAGAAGTGAAATCCCCAGGCGGTCCCAGTGATCAAAGTCCCGTGGGGAAGAAGTCTCCCGCAGCCAAGTTCCATGCCATAAGGGCGTATGTTGGGTAAGTTTCCGGCTCCATTTCGTGTGGCGCAGGGCGGTGCGCCAGGCCAGAAAGACGGCCTTGGTAAGGGGGGGAAGGGTTTGGGGTATCGGAGCCCCATACAAGTACGCCTGGAGTTGTGGGAAATCCAGTTTTTGGAGCTCAACTCGGTATGCCGGGTCGGACCAGCCGCCGGCAAACCAGTCGTGGACCACAATGAGCCTAGTGGCCAAGTAGTAGAGATGTAGACTAGTCACCCCCATACCACCGTCATACGGAGGGATCTGGCAGTGAGCCAGCGCCATCCGTGGTCGTCTGTCCCCCCACAAAAATCGGGTAAGTAAGCCATCAAGCTCTCGGAACCAGCTCCCTGGGAGGTGAAGGGTTATATTCTGGAGAATATAAAGAAAACGGGGAAAAACCATCATTTTAAAAAGGGCACTACGGCCTAGGGGATTAAGAGGGAGAGACTGCCATCGTTTGAGGTCCGTCTTGGTCTTGTTGACCAAGGGCGTGAGATTAAGGGCCCACTCGAGCTCTGGGAGCAGGGTCACCCAGATCCCCAGGTACTTAAAGGATTGTCGCCACAGGGGGATGGTGGATTGCCAATCGAAGCAGGATTGGGACGGGTGAAGAGGGACCAGCGTGGATTTTGCCGGGTTGAGGCGCAGGGCCGAGACCTGCTCGAAGGCAAGGAGAACCTCCATGCTCCGTGTGCCGGAGACCTCGGGTCCGCCAGGAAGAGAAGGACATCATCCGCGTAGAGGGCGATTTTGTCCACTCGAGAGGGGTCCCATTCCCACCCTCGGATGAGAGGGTCTCCCCGGACGAGCCGGGCCAGAGGCTCCATCACCAGGGCGAACAGGAGCGGTGAGAGCGGGCATCCTTGACGGGTGCCTCTCCGGATGGGGAATGCCTCGGAGAGCGCTCCATTGACCAAGACCCGCGCCTTGGGGTTGGAATATAGGACGTGGATGAAGCTCCTGAAGGGGAGACCAAAACCCATCAGCTCCAGGATCTCCTCCAGATAACGCCAGTCAACGGTATCAAATGCCTTCTCGAAATCTATGAGAAGCAGAGCCAAGTACGGGGTAAGCGACTGGCGGTGGGCGAGGGCGAGGTGAAGGCGGCGTATACAATGCCGAGTACTACGGGCGGGCATAAAACCACATTGGTCTGGGTGGACCAAGTCATGCAGATGGGGACGAAGGCGTTGCGCCAGAACCGTGGTGAAAATCTTCACCTCTGTATTGATGAGGGAGATGGGGCGATAGTCCGCGCAGGCGAGTGAGGGCGGCTGCGTCTTGGGGATCACCACTATAGTGGCCACATCTGTCTCTGCAGGGAAGGAGCCTGCTTCTACCACGTGGTGGAACAGCTCCACCAAGTGCGGGACCAACAACTCCCGATATGCCGCATAATACTCCTGGGGATAGCCATCTGGGCCGGGGGTCTTACCAGAGTGCAGGAGAGTGATGGCCTTGTGCACCTCCTCCGGGGTGAGGGGGAGATCAAGCGTCTCCGAGACTGCTCGGGGGAGGCTGGGCAGCCGAATAGAGGCCTTGGAAAGCAGCTCGGCCTCTAGGGCCTCCAAGGGCCGGGCCTCATAGAGACGGGCATAGTATTCCGCAAATGTCTGAGCTATGGCCCGGGAGGAGAGGTGATGGGTACCAGCTCCGTCCTGGATCTCGGGAATGATACGATTGGCTCTGGGGTATGAAACGAGACTGTGGAGGAGCTTCCCGTTCTTGTCCCCCCATCCGTACACGCGCGCCACCGAGGATCGCCAAAGCGTTTTGGCGGATTCTAGGAATATATGGCAAATCTCCTCACGGGGGACAGGACTCTTTTAACCAGGTTTTGACTGGGGATCATAAGATTTTACCTTTGTTTCCATCTTCAACAGTATGATTACTCGTCCATTATTGTCTTTAGTGAAAGGCCCCCTCAGAGCCTCCTCCATTTTATCTTTTTCTGTAAATTCTATTGGTGTTTTACCAAGAACTTCCTGTTTAAGGGGCTCAGGGCTGACTAAGGGCCGGATTTCGATGTTGTTAGGAAAGCCCTCCAAAAGACTCGATTCCAGAAGGCTTTCCGAACGAATCGCGCTCCGGGAATCCGAGCGACCGAGTTCGATGTGTTCGTATTGTTACGGAACTGGTTCGGTCGGACTCCCATTGCATTCAATAGGAGCCTGTGTACCGAACACGAACACAGGCTCCCACTGAAAAAAGGGGTGGGTGGTGAAAAGTGTTCACCCTGTGGCGGGCACCCCATGGTGCCCGCCACACTGTGCATGCATGGAAAGGGGGGACCCATGGATACCGCCCTGCGACCGATTCGGAGGGCCCCAGGTGATGGGGGGGCCTGCTACGGCCCCCCGAAGTCCAATTCCCACAGCTGTTTCGTCTCGGCAAAACCGAGTCGGTACGGCTGTCAGTCAGTCAAATCCACTTTATTTGGATAATAAAACCCGGTACGGGTGTCTGATTCGGGCATCGTACTCGCTCGTTCGGAAGCCGTCCCCATTGAGCTGCATGACTCGGCTCCGAACGAGTCGGACTGACTGTTTCGGGTTTGGAACCGAGTCGGTCAGCGCGGACGGCTTCCTCGCATCGTACTTGATTGTTCCGACAGGGGGGTGATTTGTTTGGGAACAGAGGCTCCGAATCGAATTTGCTTTTTCCAAATCCCGTTTGGAGCCCTTCCCAACGACATCGAAATCTGGCCCTAATTGTAGAACAAGCTTTACTGTATCTGCAATTATTGAGAACATCTGAGGTTTGCCTTAGTTTTTGTTCCTTTCTTAAAAATTCCCTTTTTGTCAGGGAGCCTATGCTTTTCTGAATTCAGGTGACAGGACACTCTTTTTATTGTAAAGTTTTTATTTGTGATGTGTTTTTTAATATTTATGCTGACTTTCATGTCTTTTAACATTGATGCGGTTAATGTACATCTTAATGGTTTAGTATGCTGATATATGGACTGCATTTGCTTTTATGATCATTATCAAATGTTTGAATAAAGCTATTTAACTTTGACCTGGCTATTTGAGCACCATCACCAATGGCAACACAATTGGGACAATGTAACAATCCATGAAATGCCGTGGCCTTGATGGGCAGCTTATTCAGGCAATGATAAACTATGAAAGACCCATGAAAGCCTATGGCTGAAGGGAGCTACCCCAAAGCCTCTCTATCTGTACTATTTCTCACATGTACATTTTAAAAGTATTGGCAATATTTCAAATAACGTCAGATACGACCAGTAGCACGTAGCCGGCTGTATCTGACGTAATTTGAAATCAACAAGAAAACTTTGTAATCCATCATCATTTACAATATCAGGAACATTTTATATTTAAACATTAGCAACAACATTCTTAGTATTTGTTTGTTACATGCATGCCCAAAATATTGTATACTATTACCAACCATAAGAAGATCAGTTATCAATCTTTTATACAATAATAAAGACACATCTTTAAGAGACATAAAACGATTAATGCATAATGTTGCGCATCCTAACATATTTGCTGTGCTCCAGACAATTAGTGTATTTATACATCTGCAGGTACCTTTTGTTGTGTTTAGCTTTTGCCTACCAACTTTTTTGCAAGCAGAGTAACCAAATGTTTTGGGTCGAAGGTGAATAGAGAACAGAAAGGTCTGAAGCCCAAAAAATCGAGATGAAGACAGAGAGTGGGTTTGTTGTGCAAGTCATGGGTAAAAAGGGGGCCTGGAGTAAAAAGCACGGCCTTTGAGAGATGGATGGCAATCCCCTTCTCCTCCTGAAGTTGCCAGACTGCAACTATAACATCACCAGCCAAACGCCATGTTGCATGACCAGCCATTTGTGGGTAACAATTTCAATGCTTCAGGATGGTGTGCAGCCCAGAGAAGGCACCTCTCAACGGTGGAGGGTTGTCGCCCCCCCTGCCAGCCTCAAAATTCGAAAAACAAAACAATAATAAAATGTGTTTACTATCGTTTTATTTTCTTCCATTGAATGAGGCTCAGGGGTGGGGTCATCACAGGGCAAAGGCAGGAGGGAGAGTGGTTAGCACTGTGATTCAGTGCGCATGACGCTTTGGCCGGACGATTCAGGCCGGCCAAAGGATCATGCGCAGTAAAGCTCTCTACAACCCCAGCTACATTGCTGGGTTGGAGACAAAGGTCACAGGCTCCCAGCCTCCCTGGGAGCACAAATCGAGGGCACTCAGGCCAATCCGGACGCTGCTGTCATGCATGAGAGCAGCGTCAGGATTGGCTGCAGGGGAGGCTGGGAGCCTGTGCTGCAGGAGGAAGAAACAGAAGAGTGGCGTTTCAGCGGGCGTGATGCACAGGTAAGTACTTTTTAAAAGCTTTTTATTTTATTGATTTCTTCATCCGTCGTCCTCCCGGCTCTCCACTCTGACAGCACACCAGCCGCTACTGATGCAGCCTTCAAAGACACAACTTCTAAGCCTGTGATAGTGTTGCTATCGAGTCTACAAGATGATCCAACCCTCCTCTTCATTCATATCTGTTAAGATGGCTACGGGAAAGTGTCCACAAGGGCCCGTTCCGCCACAACACCAATAATTAGTATCACCCCTGCAACCAGACGTAGGCTGGAGATTAGTAACACGTTTCCAAAGTTCCCTGAATATCTAGAAAAGAAGAGAAGCAACTACAGGAGCAAATTCACGTATAAGCTGCATGTGGACTACCTAAGTATGATCTGGTCAAAGACTAGAATTGGCACAGGCATCAAATTTCATCAACAAAATGGTGGCAGACATAATGAAGATGAGGCATAATAAATCAGATAAAGAGTGAAAGGAAGCAAGGAAAACAGAGAATTGGGGGAAGAGTAGACGGGTTAGAATGAGAGAAGCTGAGGGAATGACACACTTGGAGAAATGTGAACACAGAAATCACTTACTCAATGACAAGAGTTGAAGAGAGATCCAAGAGCACAAAGCTTCAGGAGAGGCTGGACTATGCCATTTATATCTAAAAAAATTGCAATAACCTAAGTTATACCGATATACAGTCCTGAAGAATATTCTTTGGAAGTGCTCCATCATGAAACTCGGGACTGGCTAAAAGACCAGATTGGACCAGAGATGATTCTCTTGTGTGACGCTACATCCGCCGAGTTCATTCTAGTTAATCCATACCGGATGACCCCTTTGATGCTGATCCTCCCAGTACCCAGATAAAATCATGAATTAAGTCACAGTTTCCTCCCCAGAAATCAAGCTCACACTCAGGGCACAGTTTCTTTTAGTTCTTACCCTTGGTACTGTATCAAGGATGCTGTAGGCCTTTCCTCCCTCACCCAGAGTGGTGGATCTGGTGGAGGCAAGGGCTGGAAGGATCAAAGGTATTCATTCGCTGGGCTGCTGGGTAGGCCAGACACAGGCTGTGTTTCTGTTTGCACAGCTGTCCTGGATTTATCCCGTGGCACAGCAGCTGTGGCACCTGAATGCCGGTGTGTGCCTGGCTACTGTGGCACCTTTGGACAGTGGGCTGGTAGTAGACCCTCCTCCCACCCCGACAGATGTAGGCAGTTGCAGTGTTGATTGGGCTGACGCAGCAACCACAGCAGATGCCGCGTGTCCAGGCTGACAGAGCTCCAACCAAACTAATAGGCAAATACACTTGAAGCAATTTCCACCAAGAAACAGTTGTGAGAGGCCAGAAGGACCCTCTGTTGCGCAGGTGGCTTCTAGCTCGCTCTCATGTAGTCAGCTCTCTATGGATGTCCCTCAGTTGCAGGAACATGCTGGAATTTCTTCACCTGGACTGTCTCCCCTCCTGCATGGCCAGCACGCTTCCTACTCTCAGCATGCAAGTAGGCAGACTTCTAAGCACTTTAGGGCAGGTCCCTCAACAAAAAGTGCTGATCCCAAGTGATGTTGCTCACATCTGAGAGACTGGCGCACCAGTCCTGGCCATGCAGCAGTCCTTTGAGTACTCTGTGGAGCACTTCCATCCTTGATCATGAAGAACTTGGAACTGTAATAAAGTTGGCTGGATTGGATCTCATTTTTTTAACATCTTCTAAACAGTGGATGTGCACTGGTTCTGTCTCAAACTGCAGAACTATTCTAGGGTTGTTCTCCTTTCAAGTGTCCTCCTCAAACTGCTCTGCAGGCACTGGCTCTGTGCAGAGTGATGTTTCTCACAGAGGTAGGACTGGAGCTGTCTCCAAACTGAAGCGCCCAAACAACTGGTACAACAAACAGTGATTTTCTGCACCTGGTTCCCATCAGCCCAAATGAAGTAGTAATCAGGGGTTGACTAAAGAGGAGGCCTAAACTAGAAACTATGCTGCCACCACCAGGGAGGAGATGTGGCTGAGTGGCTAGAGCTGCTATTTTGTAACTTGGGAACCCGGGTTCGAATCCTGGTGTTGTATTCCTCTTAGGGTGTCCATAAACGGGCTTTCCAGTATCATGTCCTTATATAGGCACAATTCGCCCTGCCCTTATATAGGCATAAAATCCCAGTCCTTATTTAGGCATTAAACCGTGCACTCCAAATACAGGCATGGTCTCCGACATCCGTCCACCCTAACGTCACAACGAGTTCATGAAGAACAGACCCTTAGGCAGCGGGAATTTCCCTAGCCCAGGACTATTGATTTCTTAAAGGACTCATATATTATGCATGAACCATTATTCCTTAGGGGTTCATTCATGACGTCTTCCGCTGTCCGACTCACGTCAATGCTAACATTCCTAGGTACCTCTCAGGTATAAATATACCTTCCCTAGCCCCTGTAAATCAGAGGAGACCTCGACTTCAGAGGAGCCCGTTTCCCGGCCTGACGCACTGAGAAGACGCTGTCATCCCTGCACGCAGAGAGTCCAGCTTCCAGTGATCTGACTTCCCTTGCGGGGTGTTGGAGTTCGAGTCTGGCAAGAGATTCCTACCTCTCTCATTCTTCAGGTATGGAGCTGACTAGAACCTAGAGGGACTCTTGGCATACTTGGCATACTAGGCTTAACATACTCTTAGTATACCATAGTAAGGAATACTTCACCTACTTCATACCTCTCCCTACACCTAGGTTAGGTTAGGTACATTGGGATAGAACTAGCTAAGAAACGCATCGTATGAGTACTCGCATTTTTAGGCTGTGTCATTTATGTAAATGCATATATACTAAAAGATAATGCTATCGCAGTATTATTTATTTCTACTGCTCACACTGTACATTATTTATCTCGCATACTGTCTTGTGATCGTAACAGCACATTTTACTTACACCAGAAACAAGACTGTTCAATAAATCTTTTATTGAAACGCCCGTCTGTTCTTTCTGTGTAACTGTGAGGAAAACTAAGCTTGCACGACTGAGCTGAGTGAAATAGTTATCTATTGTTTCCACGACTCTGGGACACGTTCTGATTCTAAAGGGAAACAAAGTGGTCATGTTTTGCGGCTGCCAGAAACTACTCCCTTCTTGTCGTCAAGGAGTTTCTAGTGGCCTCTGAGCTAGCTGGCACAAGTAATTAAGTTTAATATACTCGATAGGGACATACTGACCTTAGTCCTATGTCAAACCTATAGGATATATTATTCCAATGCGCAGAGCCTATTAGGGAAATAGGAGCTACACTACATGGCGCCCAACGGTTTGGTAAGGCGGTAATTCAACGTTAGATACTGAGTAACTCAGCCGTGCTTTTTCTCTGAGACCCCTACCCATATACTCCAAAAGACGTCTGGAGAGGGCAGGGTTAAGTATCCACCACGGCTACATAGGGCAGTACCCTATATATTACCTGTTTGGTTTGCTCAACGTTGAAGGATACAGTGTTCCAAAACTATTGTGCACCTTATCTTTGTTTCCTTGAAACTTGTTCTACATTTTTCAAAAAACAAAATGACTGAAACCGGAAACGGTGGAGCTGCGGCTGATTCAGCCCAAGCAGCAGGTTTTAACATTACAGGTTTAAATGAAACCGAGGAGGGTGTTATAGACATCACTCCAAACTTAAGAAGAGCCATCACTTTAAAACTTATAAAACATGGCCTACCACCAAGAGGAGGTAGAGCAGTTTTCGTGATAGAGGCACACGAATCCTTTCAGACAGAGGTATTCTATTCATGGGTAATATTTCCTGAATCCAATCCAATAACACACATGTTTCACTTCTACAAAGAAGATGATCCACCAGAGGAATACATTCCTTTCGAGGATATTGAAATTCCATTAACATACCAGGAGCATCAGCTCTGGTTTAAAGGCGCCCTAAAACATCACAGAAACATTACCAGGCTCGGTCCACTAGGTAGACCAGGAGCAACTTGGCCGATTTTAGCCGGCTACACACCTCATCCTGAACTGGATATAATGTCAGATGAGGACCTACTTGTTCAACTACAAGAATTAATAAAAATCTACAGACAATTAGTCCAATATGTCATGCGGACTTTCACAGTCCAACAACCATTAACACTTCCAAATCAAACCCCTCAACAGGGGAATACACTAAAAATTACACCACAGACTCTATACGCAGTCATGGGTAAAATGCCCACAAAACGTGAGCAAATTCCATTTTCGATAGCTCAAAAAATTACTCAAATCGAAGCAGTATTTCCAAATACTAGCCCGTATGAGAAACACAGAATACTGACAATCAGTTTACCGATGGGGATCACACCACAACTGGAAGACTGCACCACTTGGGCCTCAGTCTTTGCTGCCATCTATACTAAAACACATGGCATTCCGTCAATTGCGGTAATACCAGACGTCCTGAAACAAATTCAAAACGAATACGGGGCAGAGCCTGCTCTAAATTTAGGTATGAAATTACTGAAAAATTTCGACCAGGTCTCAACAATAATATTATCTAATATTAAAGGGGAGGCAGCAGCAGTGGCGATCCGCCAAAAATTAAGGGAATTTGATGTTACAGAACATCAAACTGAGCTACCCAGAATAATAGAACAATCTTATGCAGAATTAGGCAGAGATAGTTTGGGTGGAAGACCAGTGAAACCGAAGCTATCTGAAAGTCCTGAGAAGGACTCAATTAAACAAACTCCTACATCTTCTAAAAAGAAGTGGGAGACTAACAAACAAAATTCAAACGAGAAACGTTCTCAATCCCGAGGTAGGTCTCCTCAAAAGGAGCCCTCTGAAAGGAGGTATAACCTCAGGAATAGGGATAATTTGAGAAAACCTGATAGGTATCAAGATACTGATACACGTTCCTCTCGTCCCTTTCAGATCTCATCACAGATTTCGGAAAGAAGAGGACGAACAGAACATAGAGAAGAACGCGTGAAATCGAAAGAAGAAAAACACGCCCCAACAACTAAAGCAAAACCTCAATTCTCCAAAAAGAAAGTAGCAGGTCTAAAGATCAGACATGCCGAGAATACTGAGAACACAACTCAAGAACGGAGAATGGGCTCAGACAATGCTGGACAGTGCAGCAGAAGTCACAATAGCTCGCCAGAACCTGAAGGAACTTCTGGAGATAGTGGACTTGAATGAGTACATTACGATAGAGACTGTAGACACCAGGGTTAGTACTCCACAAAAGTTATATGAAATAACACTCCGGATGGAGGGAGACAAACCGAGACAGGTGAAGGCACTTTTTTGGGAAAGACTATCAATGGGCTATGACATACTTCTAGCAGAAAAAGACTGGCCACCACAATTTGTCAGGGAGTGCCCACATGGCGAGGACATTATTATGCCTGCCTTCTCCAACCATATTCCAATTCACCTAAAATATACATATGCCAGGAAATGGGCAGTGGCCCAGGCCCCAGCATTATATAAAAATCATGTAGGATGGGATGAGGACTCACCTCACCATAAAATTCATCTAAAACATGAACCAACTGCACAAAGGCAATATCCATAAAGCAAGAAGCTAAAAAACAGGTCAGGGAGATCTTAGATCAACTTGAATACCAAGGAGTGATTGAAACATGCACCTCCTCAATGAACAATCCTTTGTTTCCTGTCTCCAAACCAGACAACACATATCGTCTAGTTTTGGATTACAGACACTTAAACGCTTGTTCTAAAACATTTGCAGTGCAAAATGCACATAGCACATCATTAATGAATAACATTGTGCGTAAAAACTATAAAACATTAGACATCTCAAATGGTTTCTTTTGTCAAAACATAGCACCTGAAAGCAGGTACTTAACAGCATTCTCCATAATGGGGACCCAGAGTCACTTTTGTCGACTCCCACAAGGGTTCAAGAACAGCCCAGGGTTATTCTCAGCGAGGGTAACGGAGTTACTACAAATTTATGACAACGAGGCATTGTCCTATGTCGATGACATCTATCTGACAGACGATGACCTGGACAAACACTTGAACAGGGTGAGCACCATTATACTGGGCTTCGCCTCTGAGGGCTACAAGTTCAACTTTAAGAAGTCCCGAATTGCCCATCTCAATGTCCTATTTTTAGGATATGAGCTTTCAAGTGAAGGCAAGAGCTTGGCAGCTAACTTTCTAGAAAAGTGTGCGCTGCTCCAATCTCCAAAAACGCAAAAAAACTTACAATCCATTCTGGGTTTCCTAAATTTTGGAAGAACATACATTCTAAACTACGCAGAAAGTGTTAAACCTCTCTACGCATTGATCAAACCTGATTTTTCAATCAAAAACTGGACACAGGAACACACAGAAATCTTGCGTTCACTACAAGCTAACAAGTTAGCAACAAATCACTTACAAACACGCATATGTCAACGAAATTTGGTGATCCGAATAATTTCAGGTCAATGTGGATTCACCTACTTAACCTTCAATGAGGGTGAGAAGATACCAATTGCATACAAATCTCATTTGTGTACACAAGCGGAAATGCGATTCAGTTCAACTGAAAAAATTCTGACAGCAGTTCAAACCGGTGTAGCAAAAGAAAGAGCCCTAGCACAAGGGAAACGCATTATTGTCGTAACCCCGGTACCAGCTTTAGAAGCGGTCACAAAAGCAAGCATTCCAAATGCTAAAGCATTACATCCAAGATGGATACAATGGGTTAATTCTCTTGCTGCAACAGATGTTGAATATGTTTTTGATCCTGATTTAAAAACACAAGCATTCCTGCAATATGAACAAGAATGTCCTCTGCCTACTGAAATTCTGCCTCTCGATCAGTACGAATTCATAATTTACACTGACGGATCCGCACAACCCGCAACAGGGAGTAAGCAAGCTTACAGTGCAGCGTGTGCAATCGTTAAAGGTTGCATGCGAAATGGCATTATCAGACCTATGGTCACAAAAACTCAATCTCTAGGGGATTGTACAGCTCAGCGAGCTGAACTACAAGCATTCAAACTGGCACTTGAAAGTACAGATCGAGAATTCCCCACACTAATAGTGTGCGATTCCTTTACTGTGTTCAGTCGTATAATGACTATATACAAAACTGGCTTGAAAATGGTTTCAAAGATGCGAAAGGTGGCACAATAAAGCATAAAATGCTTTGGGAACAAGTAGTTCAGTTGAAAAACGAACTACCAAAGGCTCACGTGATCCACACACTGAGTCATCAACGTGATGGCGTTCACGTTGCAGGGAATTCATTGGCTGACGAAGCCGCAAAGGGGGCTGTTCAGATGGCTTCCGTAGCTGCGATCACTCGTTCAAAAACGAAAATAGACGGTGAGATAATGTTGGCTGTCAATGCTTCAAGCAAGGGCAGCAGTGCAGCGTTACCAAAATATTTTCCCCTCAAGTACTCTTATGTAATTGATGCGAACAACGTTCCTTTTGCTCGAATCCCTGGTGTGGGGGATAGGGTAATTCCAAACATGGAACGTAGAGCAGCCTTGATTTATGAAACACATTTGGGGGAGGGTCTGTCACATCAAGGGATCTCTAAAACGATTTTGATGTTAAAACAGATGTACTGGTGGCCTGGAATGAATACACACATTCACATATTCATCAACAACTGCTTAGACTGTAAATTACAGCGAGAAAGCCACCAGACACCATGCTGCGAATGCGGCAGCCCAGTACAGACACCACTGTTAGACAGCATTAGACTATCTATGCGCAGGCGTCCCACTGGACAACTGCAATCCCGCAAATACTAAATCTAGGTTCCTAAGGTTATGGCCACAGCGCTCAGCTGACGCTCGAACTGTTATAAAAGATTTGAGAGTCTTTATCGGCACATACGCAATAGGCAAGCTACATTCTGACCAGGGTCCTGCGTTTAGCTCTCGGGCTTACAAAGAAGCCATGGCCAGTCTGGGCGTTGCATTGCGGTACTCCTCTCCATTCCATCCTGAGGGAAATTCAATTGTGGAAAGGAAAAACCGGGACATAAAGCAGTCTATAACAGCTAGGGTATTAGGTTCGGATGATGGGTGGGTCAAACACCTTAATGGGGTCCAACGCTCTATGAATAATCTGCCAAGAAGTTCTCTAGGGGGGGTCACTCCATATGAGGTCCTATTTGGGACAAGAATGTGGGTACCAGACCTTGAACACGTAGGCACAGTGGTGGAAAATAAACCGTTTGATATCAAAGATCGTTTGGCTGTTTTACAGGAACTCAATGAACTAAGATCGAAACAAAGCAACGTATTCCTGCAGCCAACCACCACTGGGGAAAAATCGGCTGTCCCAGCAAGGCCTGTCTGGATTCCAAAAGTTGGGGATCTAGTCAGAGAAAAAATTGTGGACAAGAAGGAATTTGGACCTTCTTACAGACAACCAGTACCTGTTCTAGCAGTTCAAGGAACAAGAACAGTACTTCTGCCGCCCCTTGCTGGAAGAAAGGAGAAAAGATTTGTGTCCATCGACCTCATCAAACCACAGTATGTGGCCAATACTAAACAGTAGGCCGCGTGGACTCCGACCTAGTAGCAGACGCACTCCTCTCGCTACTATCCAAGAGATTCAGACTGAAAGACTGATCACAATCGAGAATTCAGCTGTAACAAATGAAGGACTAAGCAACCATGCAATGGAACTCATCCCTCTTGAAAACCAAGTAACAGTTCGTCCAAATACACCTGTCTACACCAACGTGGCAAGTGATGAACTGGTTCCTGTGATTTCTACAAATCCTGATGCAATTCCAACAATTGACAGAACTGCTTCTGGCTATTTCATTAACTTTGATACGTTCTCAGAAGATCCAAGTGAACCTGAAACGACGCCAGCATCATTCAAGATCAAGCAGCAAGTACAAGACTTTCTTCACTTTCTGAAAAAGACTTATTTGGTTTCTCCATGGATTGAACTCTGGATTACATCTGGACTATTTGTTTTCCTGCTCTGGCTAGCTTTGATCTAATTACGTCCAGTACCTATTCAGATGATTGGGACTTTGAGACTGTTAACGACATAATGTTTGACTTAGAACAATCTGCTGCATTTTCTAAAAATGAATATTTAGAGGGTTCATCAGACTATGAACAACTGTATTGGCAATCTTGCGAGCTGACCTCACCATCACCGTGTACAAAAACGGCATCGTCCTGATCCAAGCTACTTCTAACAACCTCAATAAATTTGCGGACCTGTTCACCCTCCTCAAAAACCATGTGCATGACAGCTGCAGGGCAACAAACACCCGAACCAACGACCCTCCTACTAGCGTGCCCAGCCACCCACAAAGCACCCCCCTAAGGGCGCACAACTCCGACCAATCTAACCCTTCCTTCACCCCACCTAAACCTACCAACAGAACCGTTCCCAGACCTTTGGTCTCCTCCCCGCCAGCCCCTCCCTCTGACCTTGAGACCGAAACGCTCCCATTGGCCTGCGTCACAAGTCGACCCAGCCCCTTGATCCTCCCACCAACGCATGCCAATAGAACCGCTACCAAACCACTGTCCCCATGCCTCCAAGCGCCCTCTTATACTTCTACTGACACCAAATCTCTATACTACAAAACAGCTCTTCCCTCCGACCTTGAGGCTGAAACCCTTCTACCGACCTACGACACAACGCGACCCTGCCCCCTACCCTACCACCAACGCATGCCAATAGAACTGTCACCAAACCACTGTCCCCCCCGCCTTCATGCGCCTTCCTCCTATATTGATATCGAAACTCTGCACTACAGAGCAGCCAAATTAACGCAGAGCATCCATAACTCCATTCTGGATCTAAAGAACCTCCTTCACCTTACTGAACTTTCCTTCTCTAAGTTCAAGCGTCCATGGAGCCCCTCCCCTCCCTACCACAGAGCCCCACACTCACCCACTACCGCTATCTTTGAGACATCGTCGCCCTCGTAAGCAACCATGCCACCTCTCTGAGGAGGAAATTCTAGCTCTCCTCCTCTCCTACAACTCTACCCTTGTCACCCCAAGTCCGCTGGACTTTACGGAAGAGGAAATTCCAGCCATCCTCCTTTCCCTCAACCCTGCCCCAGTAACCCCCAGTACACTAGACGTGAATGTCGAACATGCCATCCGCACGGTTGCTATCAACCCCAACAGATCAGCTACCATCCGCAACAGAAGTGTGGTTGATAGCAACCTTGCACCAGTACCACTGTCTGCCCCACTGCATGACATTCTCTCCGACCCCCCTTTATCTGGCCTCCTAATTAACTGCCGCTCAGCAGTTAAGCATGCCGCCGATATCGCTGACCTCATAATGAGCCAAAACTGTGATTTAACAATCCTGACTGAATCGTGGCTTAACGAATCCTCATCTCCATGCCTGGACCTCCTAGTCCCTCCCAACTACAACATAGCAAGACTGGACAGGCAATCTAGGAAAAAGGTGGAGGCATTGCCTGCATTTACCGCTCTAACCTTCTCGTCACAGAACTCCTGGCAGACACCTCGAACTCCTGTGAATACCTGGCTCTTTCCATATGTAGTAGCACCACCCAACTGTGCAATCTGCACATATTTTACCACCCCCCAGGCACGAATGACGCCTTCACTGACCACCTTATGGAAATTATCACAGCCAAGTCCTCCTCCAACTCTAAAGACATTTTCCTTGGTGACTTCAACCTGCACTGGAACGACCCCAAGGATCCTCATGTCAACGCCATCAAAGATCTCCTGGCTGACTAAGCCCTATCCCAAGCATGCGCACTCCCTACACATTCGAAAGGCGCCACTCTTGACTGGATCATCGCTAAGGAAACACTAGTCAAGCTTATCGCTATTGTCCCTTGTGACTGGTCGGACCACCATGCTATCTCCTTCCTTTTACCTAGCACCCACAAGACAAGGGCACCGCAACAGAAGTTTCCCAAACGCTGGGTCAGAGACACCAAAAACCTTGATCCCAGGGAATTGGCAGCTCGCTGTAAGTCTGACCTCCCCCTGCCCCCACATCACATCAGTTAGTGACCTCAATGATCATTACTCTGCGACTCTAACTAACATCCTTGATGACCTTGCCCCGCTAAAACTAAAAAGAACCCAAACCAAAGACAGAAATCCCTGGTTCAATGGGTCCCTCAACAGCGAGAGGAAATCCCTCCGGCAGTCAGAAAGGATCTGGAGACAGCTCCCCTCAGCCGCTCATTTAAAACTGCTCCGCCAGGCCAGAAACGCCTACAATAGGAATATCCTCAAATCAAAAAAAGAATTCTTCAGATCTGAACTGGGAAACGCCAAGAACAGACCCCGCAAACTCTTCGAGTTGGTTAAATACCAATCCAACAAACTGGCCAAATCATCGAAAGAAACCCCGAAGTCACTAATATCATCCGAGGAATTCTCTTCCTTTTTCTCAGACAAAATCACAGCCTTAGGAAACAAACTCAGGTCCGCTACCCACTCTCAACCCCTCCCAGTTCTGCCTCCCTCCGAGTCGCCTCCACAGGCTTCACCCAAAAACGAAGCGCACTGGACTGACTTCAAAACCTATGATGAACACTCCATCTCAAAAATCCTATCCACCATAAATCCGAACAACCACTTTAATGACCCACTCCCCTCTAACTGCCTAGCTGCTGCCGCCCATTCCATCATTCCTAGCTGGACTGCAATAATTAACGCCTCCCTTCTACAGGGATCGATACCCGACTCTCTGAAAGCCGGTGAAGTCCTACCCATCCTAAAAAAGCCAGCGCTTGACCCTGCCTCCCCTGACAACTTTAGACCCATCTCCAACATTCCACTCCTAGCTAAAGTTCTGGAGAAATGTGTGCAACAGCAACTGAGCCAACACATCACGAACTTCCACCTACTAGATGACTTCCAATCTGGTTTCAGACCAGGGCACAGTACGGAAACTGCCATTCTCCACATTGTTGATGATGCCCTCCGAGCCCTTAACCAAGGTAAAACCTGTCTCCTAATCCTCCTATATCTATCCTCGGCCTTCGACACGGTCAACCATGAAAAACTACTCGAACGCCTCAAACTCAGGATGGGAATTGATGGCTCAGTTCTTGAATGGTTTAGGTCCTTCCTCCACAACCGCTCTCAGAGATTCCTAGTTAACGGCAACCTGTCTGCTACCTCGCCGGTCACGGTTGGAGTCCCCCAAGGATCAACCTTGTCCCCCACCCTCTTCAATCTCTACCTCGAGCCACTCGCTGAAGTACTACACACCAAAAACATTTCCTACCACATGTACGCTGACGACACCCAGATCTACATCAAAATCTCCTCCTTCGAGGATATTCTTTCCCTTAATGAAGCCCTGAAATTGACTGTCCAATGGCTCTCCTCCAACCAACTCAAACTCAACGCAAATAAGACAGAATTTCTACTAATTTCCCCTCCCAAAAACAATCCTGAGACTCAGGTATGGATTAAGGCCATCACAGCCTTAAATTGCTCTCCGACCATCGTGGACTCGGCCAAATCCTCGGAATAACCCTTGACTGTAAGCTGAACATGCGGGATCACATCAACTTGATGGCCAAATCAGCCAGATTCCACCTGAGCTACCTAAGGAAACTTAAACCCTTCCTTGATACTCCCGACCTAAAAATGGCAGTCCAGTCACTTGTCATCTCTAGACTCGAATATGGCTGCTCTTCCCTATCGGGTTTACCCAAGATCTCCCTGGCACCGTTAAAAGCCTGCCTTAACGCGGCCGCTAGGAAATTTGACCACATCTGAAAGCTCTGAATTGGCTTCCTCTACAGGCCAGAATCCAACTCAAACTGGCTTGTATCACGCACAAGGCACTATACTCAAACTCCCCTGCATATCTTGCCCAGAAACTTGTGCTATCCGGAGGAAACAGAAACTCCCGGTCAACCAGAGACCTCTTGCTCCAACCTGCACGTTTTCGGAAAAAGAAAACCTATAATCGGGCTTTCTCCGGAGCCGCACCAAGAATATGGAACTCTCTCCCGCCCGCCATTAGACGAATCCCTTCTCTGGCTCGCTTCAAAAAAGATGCCAAAACCTTCCTAATGGGCAAATTCCTCGCCTAAACATTACTTTCTAATCATCCAGAGTCCTTGCTCCACATCAGTCTAAGGCATCCCCCTGGAATACCCACACATCATCCACCCGGCTCCTCCGTGCTCCCCTCCATGGTCTCCGGTACCTGCTTCTTGTATATTGTAAATGTAAAATGTAACTATTTCTCATCTTATCCCCTATGTTGCCAGCACCCCCCTCCCTCCACCCACCCCAAGTCTTTTGTCTATTACTGCAGATTCCTGTAAAGCGCTCTGATACCCTAACGGGTCAAGTTCGCGCTCTATAAAAACTCTAAATAAATAAATAAAAGTATTGTTATAACCACTATGGTCATCATTATTTGCATAAAACTGCTTACCCTAGAAATGTGTTTATGTTTAACCAATGGGAACATTGTCCTACACCACCAAAAGGTAGTTCAAATACATTTGCTAACAAGTTTCCATATTTTTCAGGTTACAATACATCTGACCCAGAAACATTCTACTTTAAAAATGTAAACAAAACAGGACTGAAAATTATGTTAACTAATACAAAACAGATTTACTCTGCAGCATTTATTGCCCAACTGTCTAGACAGGGTTTCGACTTATGGAAAGACACAATAGACACAAAAACTGTCTGGGGTACTAAAGATTGGCAGGTCCAGGGTATAGAAGCTTTATTTAGAGCCTGTATCATCCCTGAACAAATAATGTTTTTGAATGAAACCGTCCAACAAACATCTTGTCTTGGATTAGTCTAGATCAAAGAGATGAAAACACCTTCTGTGCCAACTCCTGCCAGTAGTAACGATACACAGGCAGTGGTGACAGTTGACATTATACTACAACTCAACAGATCTAATCCTGATTGGAAAAAATGGTTGATCTGGCCCACAGACACGAATAACTATCAGGAAAGATTCCTGAATAAAACTCAGGGCTTTACTATTCATAGGCCAGACCCAAGATATGTCCAAAGACAGCATCCGGGGGTAGTAACAACATACAGTGTAGGAAAATTATGCCTCGATTGGCTGCATAAATCTACACTACAGGATGTGAAACAACACTTATCCTTACTTAAAGAGGACGCAGACCTTAGGGAATTCTTGCTTGGACCAAGAAAGCCGCGTCAAAAACGTTTCATATATGCCGGCATTTATGCTGCCTATAATGAAGCATGGAAAGTTTCACAGATGGAGGCCGCAGAACGAATACGTGAACTTGATCGTATTAATTTAGAGAAAACCCTCTCTGTGGTCGACAATGGGTTAACAACTTTGTCCTCCAGAATATATTCATTGGATGGCATTGTATCCTCTGCTATCGACATACTAGAACAAGATTTGGCGATGTTACAACAAGGCCAGTTTCAATTACGTTCTATTGTGTTATTAAGCTGGACGCTGCAATCTTTGCGAGCGGGCTATGTGCCTTGGCGTTTCATCAACACGTCGTCTCTGTTTGCAGAATACAATCTAACTGATAAACAGATCGAATTGGCACAAAGAGGAGCAAGGTATACAGTGCTTAGCATTGAAAAACTGGAAAAGTTACCATTCACAGTGGCAGAAAAACCAGCTACAGAATGGCTTATTCATGGCAAAATAACATTACCTGTGACTACTTTTCAGTTTCAGTATTGCCTCAGACAACTGCAAGCAGGCAAATATGAAAGGTTGGGTAAGGGATACATTAAGACATCTTGGGATTTACCGTATACATATAGATGTTGGAGTGGGGATCGTGAAGTGTTTTTGAGCGGTACACACTGTAAACGTGCACTGAGCGGTTCACTTATATGTCAGGACATTTCTTTACACGGGGCTTGTAATGGTTCTGTGGCTAATTTGTCTTGTCATCAGCAGGGTACACCAGCTGCTGTGATTGATCCAACGTTTGGACAACTTTCTAATGGGAGTCACCTCATGTTGAATGATCAGACCTGCTGTGGCATGTTGCCAGGCATCCCATATCTAGTAACGGTCAACTCCAGGGTCACTTGCTGTATGCAAGTATTGTTTCCCCCAATAGACACAGTCAGGGAGTCGCCTCTATGGCCTTCGCTGAACGTCTCTTTTATAAGATTTGATACTTTGAGCAGAATGAAAGCCATGCTTTTACAGCAAACAGTGCCTTTGACCTCGGCCAAAGAAACCTATGATCTACAAGTAGCAAGGACTTCGGCTGAGATACAGACTTTAATACGTACAAACTGCCATATACATTTCGTAGAAATGATAGGACGTATCTTCAATATGTCTGATACAACAGGAATTGTACATGTATTTAAGAGCATCTGCTCCGGTCTGTTAGCACCTTTCCAGGCAATACTCGGAATCATCCCGAACTTTGCACATTCGGTGTTTGGTGGCATACCATTAATTCTAGCACTTGTTGCCGGGATTCTATTTCTCTTCCTGCTATTGCGCTATGGCCAGCCTATTCGCAGACATCACTCCGAGCGAACTGGAGAAAGCTCTCCTTGAACGAAAGTGCCGTGAGCGAATAGTACAGCTATTGGGCATGACTCGTCTACGGGACCTGAATACCACGTGGTTCCTGTCATTCAGACCAATCTGGCAAGATTGCATCTTACCTGTTCTGCGATGCCTGCTATGCGGTGAAGAATGCGTGTTGGACACCTGTCTAACATTTCCATCAGCAACGCCGACGGACGTCAATACTCTCCTGGTCCCGATAACGGCCCATGCTCTGTGTTGTCCCCAGAGGCTACCAATCCTGATGTCAGCATTCATTGAGATCTCACAGACGCTTCCTGCTGCTGCTGAGGTACGAGAAAGAACTACAGGCACACAGGTAACAACGGACGCGAACATTGCTGCGGCAACCTATGCTGGAGGCAATGCTTCACATCTCTGTGCAATTAATCTACTACACGAGGTGTTCCAACTGACACCAACGACAGTGGATGATGCTTTGTCTATAGAAATAGATGATCTCATGTTTACACCAGACCCGTGAACTGACTCTGATTCAGCATACAGTGTTCCAGAGATGCAGTGACAATTTGGCCTTCATTTTTCAAAAACTTGGAACTCTACCAAAATTGAACTTTTTCCCATTTTTTTCGAACTAAAAATGGCACTTCAATCTGCTTAAAGTAGAACTAGCCTTATAATACAGACTTGGCGGGACTTCCACGGACACTTAGTCATCTTGTGTGTCTAGAACAGTTCATTAATTTTTACGACATAAAATGACTGATTTTTGAACAACTTATCGATCATTTTTGTCACATGTAAATATTACTGCTTATTTCTTTCCAATTGCATTTATGTTCGAACTTTATGCATGAAATGAAAAGCATTTGCTTCCAATGTACAGTACCTTTTGCATTTTTACTATGTTTTTTAATGCTTTTAAGAAATATTTTTTAAATATGCGGTACTCCATTTTATGTTTAGCATTTTAAATGTTTAGCATTTTAGTATTATCGTACACACGAAAGTGGAGTGGGTGTTGTATTCCTCTTCGGGTGTCCATAAACGGGCTTTCCAGTATCATGTCCTTATATAGGCACAATTCGCCCTGCCCTTATATAGGCATAAAATCCCAGTCCTTATTTAGGCATTAAACTGTGCACTCCAAATACAGGCATGGTCTCCGACATCCGTCCACCCTAACGTCACAACGAGTTCATGAAGAACAGACCCTTAGGCAGCGGGAGTTTCCCTAGCCCAGGACTATTGATTTCTTCAAGGACTCATATATTATGCATGAACCATTATTCCTTAGGGGTTCATTCATGACGTCTTCCGCTGTCCGACTCACGTCAATGCTAACATTCCTAGGTACCTCTCAGGTATAAATATACCTTCCCTAGCCCCTGTAAATCAGAGGAGACCTCGACTTCAGAGGAGCCTGTTTCCCGGCCTGACGCACTGAGAAGACGCTGTCATCCCTGCACGCAGAGAGTCCAGCTTCCAGTGATCTGACTTCCCTTGCGGGGTGTTGGAGTTCGAGTCTGGCAAGAGATTCCTACCTCTCTCATTCTTCAGGTATGGAGCTGACTAGAACCTAGAGGGACTCTTGGCATACTTGGCATACTAATAGAGAATGAATGAGCAACGGCGGATCTGAGTAACCGCACCTCCCTGCTTTATTCCTTTTCTTGTTTAAGAAATTGTAATGGATAGTATGATTGGGTGTGCACATACAGCTCCTGCACCTGCCGTTGTTGGATGCCAGCTGCCAAGCAGAGAGAAAACTGTGAGAATAGTGGAGCGGTGCACTACCAAAGAGTTTTCTTCAATAAATCCAAATGTTCATTTTGTATAGTGGTTTATCAATCCTTTATTTTCAATATCAAAATGTGCAAATTCCAGCCAACGCGTTTCGTTCATACATAAAATGAACTTCTTCAGGGCTGAAAGTTATAATACATAAAAGAAAACATAAGTATAAAAATATATATACATATGGTGTATTCACACAATATGCTTTTACTTTAAAAACAAGAGAGAAACTATCTACAAAGGCAAAGGTTATTTCATTAGAAGGTGACTCTAAACACAAGAAAGGAAACCTAATGGGGGTGGGAAAAATACAAAACAAAAATGGAAATTCATGGTCAACAATATGTCACTTCAAGTTGAAGAAAAAACAGACAAAATAGGGTGAAAGGGAAAAAGAAAATGGGGGGCGGAAGAGTAGGGGTTGAAGACAAGAATAGAGGGAGGAAAAAACATGGAAATATAAAAATATAAATATATATATATATATATAAAAAAGGGCAGACATTAACAATCTTATACATATTTTGAAATGTAATGTCCAGTGAGCATTTGGTCTGTAAATAGATATGTAAATCAAAATAGATCAGTATCAGTTGTTAATTAATAGCAACAACGGTGTCAGGAGCTATTGTCACTAGTGGGTCTATACAGTTCACCCTAAGCGTAGCTCATAGTGTCCAAGTAAACAAGTAACAGTTAGTCCAGGGCCTAAGTAACAGCACATGATTGGAGAAACCTTTGAGCCATACAAATACGAGAAAAAGAAGACCAAAATAAAACAGAGAAAAGGCACTACATGTACCTACCAAATGGTGATGTGAAGAAGACGCAGGAACACAGAGGCAATGAAGAGCCCTTGATCTGAGATATTTCTAATTCCTGCTGTCGACGCACAAGTATTTAAATTTTAAAGGCTACCATGATAAGTGCCTGATGGTTGTATCTCTAAGAAAGTAAAAGAAAATGTATTAAAAAACAAGGAGCGACATAGTGCGTAGACACTAAAGTAGGGAATAAGCACCGGTACCAGAGAAATAATATGAATATATACAGGCACCAAAAAAGTGGCATGACATTGAGGTCATAATAGTTAAAGAAAAAGAAAAAGAAAAAACTGTGTCCAAGTGAAGGACGGCTTGCTGGCTGGGCAATAGAAGAGGATGGCAGTGAAAGGCATGTAACAATAAACCTATGGAAGGAGAGCAGACCCACTTGGCAAGCTTCATGATCAAAAACATGAAAAGCTGGTGAAGTAGTAAGATTAAAACATTACAAAGCGGTCTCCTGAATATATGCGCAGAAGCGCCAATTATACCAAAGGTATAAATAAAACAGTGACGCGCTGCAATCATCTATTTAAAGGCAATACAATCTAAAAGAGACTAAATGCTTAGGCTTGTAGTGATGTACAAATCACATCCACGTGGTTGCATTATTTGCAACCCAAAAGACAAACTTAAAGGAACAGTAAATAAATAAAGTGAAAGAGTTCCTTGAGTATAAACAAGCTGCTAAGATGAAAGCTAAGTAACAAATTAAATAATATGAAAATCACATTACAATGAATGCGCTGTGGTACTTGGCATACTAGGCTTAACATACTCTTAGTATACCATAGTAAGGAATACTTCACCTATTTCATACCTCTCCCTACACCTAGGTTAGGTTAGGTACATTGGGGTAGAACTAGCTAAGAAACGCATCGTATGAGTACTCGCATTTTTAGGCTGTGTCATTTATGTAAATGCATATATACTAAAAGATAATGCTATCGCAGTATTATTTATTTCTACTGCTCACACTGTACATTATTTATCTCGCATACTGTCTTGTGATCGTAACAGCACATTTTACTTACACCAGAAACAAGACTGTTCAATAAATCTTTTATTGAAACGCCCGTCTGTTCTTTCTGTGTAACTTTGAGGAAAACTAAGCATGCACGACTGAGCTGAGTGAAATAGTTATCTATTGTTTCCACGACTCTGGGACACGTTCTGATTCTAAAGGGAAACAAAGTGGTCATGTTTTGCGGCTGCCAGAAACTACTCCCTTCTTGTCGTCAAGGAGTTTCTAGTGGCCTCTGAGCTAGCTGGCACAAGTAATTAAGTTTAATATACTCGAAAGGGACATACTGACCTTAGTCCTATGTCAAACCTATAGGATATATTATTCCAATGCGCAGAGCCTATTAGGGAAATAGGAGCTACACTACACTGGTCTAGCACTTGGCTCAGCATTGTGTGATCCTAGGCAAATCACTTAATCTCCATGTCCCATGAATGTGAAATTTAATGTGTGATATCTATTCGTGCAATCTGTACTTGGGGACAGATTTACTAATCTTTCATGCAACGCACCAAGGTAACTTGTTGTGCTGTGTTGCGTGAAACAGAGATGGCAGAAATGCCCCATATTTAGTTAGATATGGTGCACTTCTGCTCTCTCCTTGAGCTGGTGTACTTGTGGCAGCCTAGCACCAACAGAGTCACCCTTGAGCTATTCTATAAGGGTGTTGTTGTCAGGATGGTTTCTGTGCAGGAAGGGATACCTTACTGCACAAAAACAATCCGTGGAGGCAGTCCAGATATAAAGAAGAAGTAATGTGGAGAAATAAAGATATTTCTCCTAGTTATACCAAGGTCGAGTAGGCACACAATTTAGGCTCAAGCCCTGTTTCACTGACTTTGGGTTTGTGTCAAAATATTTGGGTGGATGCACAAGAATGTCCTTGCTCCACCCATCTAACACCTTCCAGACAAAGCTTAACGCAAGCGAGACTAAGACACTGAGTTGCATTTGTTTGGGTAAATTCAAGGCCACGCAAATATAAATTTGCATGGCTTTGTAAAAGTCACTTAAGCACTTACGTTGTGGTGCGTCGACTTGTGTGAAGCAAGGACAATGGAGGTGCTTTGTAAATCTGGGAAATGAAGTACATGATCTTTTAGATGGTCTCCCTACTTCCAGCCCCATGTAATGTACAGTGCTTTGATGCTTCCTAGCTAGGTTCCCCCTATATACCAAGAGGTATTTCCAATGTTTTCTTGTACCTCTGTATACACTAAGAAGCTGGCATCCTTCCCCTTCTCCTCTTTCCTGCCTGCCCAACACCCACACAACCCCTCTATCGTAGCCTTCCTGCCATTGAACACTCCAAGAGCTCCCCTGTTTTGCAGGGTTGTAGTCCACGCACCCCTGGCATTAGGAGGAGCCCAATGATAAAGCATGCCACCAGGCTGGTGGGTGAGGGCTTCATCCTTAAAATGGCAGTCTTCCGGAGGGTTGGACAATAATTTGATTATTTAAGTGCTCACGATTTATTTTTTCCAACGGGTACCATGATCTCTTTTGAATATGTTTGTGGTGTTCCTGGCCCTGTGTGCTTCCATATAGCCCCCATTGTGATTCTATGTTAATAGAGCAACAACCCAGCTGTGAGGTCAAGTCTCTATGTGGATAAATTATCCCATAGGACACTACACAGACTTAACAGCTGTCAAGTTTGTCAGAGTTGATAAAGCTGGACCCAGAATATTGGGTATAGAAGAAACACTTCCCTCTACCGACACTGCTAAGCAAAATATTATTCTTAATTAAAGATTAACAGAGAGAGAGATTGCTAATCATTGCCTAGACACCAAAGCAGGCAAAAAATTAGAAATTCAGAGAGAGTGAGAGAGAGACTGTTCTCTATTGCCTCAACATTAACATTGACAACAAAGATGACAGACAACAAAGGCCTGGGGTATGATGACGAAAGAGTTCAAACTCTATTGACTACACCTAGCCTATTGGAAAACAATTGGCCCGCCAGACATATACCTCAGATGACTTGATAAACTGAATGACCTCAACTGATATCAAGTGAGGGTATCTTTACACGGAACAATCATGACGGAGTATTTACGCAGTAATGCGGCACCACAGGCATTGATAGTTCCTAATGGACCTCGGATATTCACTGAAGACAAAGGGCCTGGTTTAGAGTTTGCTGGACGGGTTACTCAGTCACAAACGTGACGAAATCCTGTCTGCTGTATTACAAGTTCCATAGGATATAATGGAATTGTAATACAGTGGATGGGATATCCGTCATATTTGCGAAAGAGTAACCGTGTCCGCCAACTCTAAATCAGGCCCATAATCTTTAAAAAGAGCTGGTCTTTTATATGCTGGCGGTGTACTCTGGATCTACTAGTGCTCATTATTAAGAGGGCTAAAAGGCTTTCAAACACTCAATCGAGATACAAGCTCTCAAGAACAAGATCATGATAACTTTGACTCAGGCATCATTTAAAAAGAAAGTAGATCCAAGGAATAAGATGATTACCTAGAACAAGGATTACTTAATACAAGTGAAAACCAATAAACTTAAGTAAGATGTGAAGAAATTCTCTCACAAAAGAGTCTATCCCTATATTAATGATGGCCAGACAGAAACATTTACACAAAAAGGGCAGAAATATCTTTGTCATGTCCAATATGGATGGGGCTCAAGCACAGATGACAAGGGTGGTGAGGGGATTTGCTTGGTTTTAGTTTAATTTAGTTTATTAAAAATTGATTGTAGACCTCAATTGAGCTCAACAATTTAATTTTAAACATCTTACAATATTACAGCACTGTTCACATACATACAGTAAATTATGCATAAATATTTAAAATATCTTTAGAAAACTTATTTTAAAAATGTAAAAAGATTAAAACATAAATATTCATTTGGTGCACCATTATACAATTAAGGAATTGATAAACATGAGTTATGTTAAACTTTATGTGTAATGGATTTAAAAAATGTTTTCGTAAATCTGAAAATGCTGATCAGTTCAAAAGTGCATGTTTCAAATCTTGTTCCCATCCCTACAGGGATGCCGCAAAGTTGAATCTTTGTTTGGATCTACCAATTTGTCTGTACAGGCATTCAGTCCCCGTGCCAGGGACACTGGAATTCTGCGGCTGCAGCGTTTTTCGCCAAATTATGGATTTGCCACATTTGTCACATAATTTATCCTCTCCTGCATAATCTGCCGATTTTAACAAAAAAAAGTTTGTTTCTAACTCAAACAGATAAAAAGTTACAAAAAACATGGTAGCATGTGTTTCTGCGTACTGGAAGGTCCTTTGTGAAGGATGACTGGTCATCTTTCAGTTGCTTGTTGCTCGATTTCGGGGTTAAATTGGTGCTAATAAGGTGAAGCAGGTTGAGCTGCGTTGAGCGGGCAAGAAGCGGGAGCCGCCCGGAGTCACTCGCAACCTGTGCCCTGAACTCTGTGCCCGCAAGAGCGCGTGCCTGCGCCTGGGCCTGTGCCAGTCCCCACGCCCGGATCATCCCCGGATCAACCCCGGATCATCTGTGTGACCTCTACGGCCCCCCCACCTGCAACAAGAGGCCGCAGGTGGTGGTGGAGGCAGCGGGCAGTTGAGGTCAGTGGAGGCCGAGGCTTTGGAGCGCCAGAGCAAGCTCCTTTATGTCCTGTCTGTCTGTTTGCGCTGTGTGACCTGTGCTTCATGTTCAAGAGTCTCTCGGTTGACCCCGCATCCCTTCCCCGCATCCCATACGGCATCCCATACGGCCCCGTTCGCCGCAGGAGGCGAAGGCGGAGGTTAAGGTCAGTGGCGGTCAAAGGCAGTGGTCAGGGGCGGTGGTGGCAGCAGCGGCGGCGTGTATAATGAAACGTCCTTGAAACCTGAAGCTGTGGCTCTTTGTGGATCTCTGTGGATTTTTGTGGGCCTATGGACTAGTAGTCCTCTGGACTTGTGACGTGGTACTCATACTTCCCAGTACTGTCCAGTAAAGATCGGTAAAAGTCAGTAAAGGTCAGTTGAGAGCATTGAATTCCCCACTCCATTTCTTTCAAGCAGCCCAGTAAGTTGTAGTAACTTACACAGGACACAGTTAATGACTGTGGGCGAGGTGGTGGGAGTTGGTGAAAGCAGAGTAACTGTATAGAAGTAGAGAACTGGACCTCTTATTCTTCACACTTCCTGCTCAGTGGGATTTCAGTGGCTCATTGAAAAAAAGCATAACAAAATGTAATTAAGTATCTTGTAATGCCATCTAGGTGCTTGCGCTCAAGCGTATCAGCGAAAACAGCGAAAACAGCAGCAGGCCAGTTAGGGCCATCAGCCAGCTCAGTAAGTTGTTATACGAGCCATAGTAGTCCCCTTAAACTTCAAAAAACCATCCGGCGCAGGAGAAATAGGGATCACCTTTCTCATCTGAAAACTTACCCATTGGTGATGTCAATGTTTACAAAAGGTGTAAGGTGCTCCAAGCGCGGGAAGGGGACAAAGGAAGAGAAAAAGGAGGTCCAGGAAGATGTGGCGATGGATACTCATGTAACATCAGAGAACGTGGAGGGCATTCAGTCCACTAATCTAGAAGTTAAAGCAGCCCTTTACCCCGCCGTAATTATTCAACAGAACAATAATGGTGAAAATACTCAGTTGTTGTCATCTGCACAGCCACCAGGTGAAATTGTTGTTTTGCAAACAGGAGGGGAGGTTAGCAAGATGGAAATGGATCTGTCGGTGGGTAAAGCAGAAGGCTCCTCGAAAGAGAACTTGAAAAGAAAGGGAATTACACCATTATCACCATTGGCAGGGTTGGTATCTCTGTTCGACAATTCTCAAGTCAACCCAAGAAGTACGAACGGATTTGAGTCAGGTCTCTCCCCGCCTAAATTGGGTGAACTGTTGCTAAAGGTGCCACAGTGTACAGAACTTAGCTCTAGTTCTGAACTGGCGAAAATGGAGGACTACACTCTACCGGATATTGCTAAACAAATGGAAAAGAATGAAGAACTGATGGCGCATATGAAAAAAACAGGCGCCATGGAGATGGATCCGGAATTGGGAGTGTCTCCGGTTTTATTAGCCGGTCAATCACATATGCCTGCTCTGTATAGTAGTACACCAACTAGTTCATCCCACGTTCAGTTATTAGAATTTTCTGCTGAAGGGACATCAGGAGTATTACTGGATAAGGGGGCAGAGAACATCATGAACTCATTTGAGAATGCACGGAGGGGGGGAACCTTGGAGATTTTCTATGCACTGGAGAGAATTCTCTCCTCAATTTTATCTTTGTTAGAAAAAAGTATGGTAAATTCTGATCATATATTGGAAGTCCTCTCTCCCATACTAATAGGGGTCCAAGAGCTCAATCAGATCAATCAAGCCATAAATAAATTGGTAAAGGTTCTTGAGGTACCCAGTCGCTCATGTCAGATATGTAACGGGATGCCAAAAAGTGGTACTAAATTAGTGGATGGGGGAATGAAGGAAACGAATGAGGGCTCTAAAAGTGTCCCGCTCAGAGGTAGCCCAATTGTAAGTTTATCCTCAGTTAAACACCCTGAGAGTGCCCAGCATATTAGCCAAGGGGGAAATTTAAATTTAAAAGTATCCCCGGTAACCCCCCATCACGGGTCTACCCTATTTTTTTTAAAAAGTAGCCCAAACAATCCATGTCTACAGTTAATTGAAGAATCAGCAAATACTTCAGATATTGCACTCTTAGGGGAGGCCCCGTATTGAGAGAAAGTAATATCAGACTTGGTCGAAGGGGTAAGAAAAAGAACAGGATTCGACGTATTCCTAAACGTAAACAGAAAAAATTGCGGTTTCTTCCAGTAAGTGAGGAATTAAATAGTACAAAATCTCCTCCAAGTAGAAAGGTCACAGGGACTTTGGGGCAACTCAAATTGAATACGGGTCAAAAAACTGGGCAAGATAATGATAACCAGTCGATCTGTTCGAACTTGGTGCTGACTTACCCACAGAGCCAAGAGGGACAGGAAGAAAGTGGGATTAATTATGAGATAAGTGGAGACCTCACACCTGGAAACGTATTGGAAAACTCACATGAGCCTGCAACAGATCAAGATTTAGCTACTAGAGGTGCCCCTCTCCATTCCCGTGGACGGGATACTTTCCCAGCACGGTTTGATTCCGGCCAGGGGATAGTTGGGCAAGGGGACCCGATTACAGTTTTTAACAGTAATAGGGGCATGTTAGAGAGGGGCCCGGTCTTAGGGCAGCCCGGTAATAGGTCAATAAGAAATACAGGGCCTGTAGTCGGGCAGGTGAGCAGGACCTTGCTTTTTGTCTCTCTGTTCGAAACTGAACCAATGTTACTGAATAGAAGTGCCCTTCTACAGTTATTAACAGAGATAAAGGACTTGGGTCCGATAACAAGTAAAGACCTTGAGACGGTCTACTTAGACTGGAGGAGCACACCCCCAAGTACCAGAGTTACATTCTCGCCAGGGGTAGTTTCAACGTTAGTAATAGCCAATGTAGATTGCTTTAGAAAAAGAGGTATAGATGTGATTTCTAGTGTACCCCCTTGCCGAGTCCCATCTGAAAGTTCAGGAACGATTCATCAGATGCAAGGGTATGGGTTCCCTAATAACAGGGGCGCAAAAATCCCTATAAACCTTAAAGACATTGAAATAACGGTAGGGAGAAATCTCGGAAACAGAGAAATCAACATTTTAGGTCCTGAAGCCCGAAGGCTTAGTAGTCCCAATGTGGAGGATGAGGTAGCTAAGTGGAGCTGGGTAGCTGGTACCCTGAATGGGTCAAAAATATCCACCACAAAGCCCAAAGTGTGGTGGTAGCCAACTGGGAAGAATCCTATCCTGGAATGTAGCGGCGGTAGGAAAAAGGAGTTGCAAGCTTAAATCACTATTAGAATTTGACCCCAAAATAATTTGCCTCCAGGAAACGTGGATGGGGGAGGATTTTCAGTTTGAGAATTTTTATGTGTATTGTTGTACAGCAAAAAATCTGTAAAAGGGCATGCAAGTGGTGGTCGAGCTATTTTACTTAGCTGTGCCATTAGATGGGATCCTGTGATCTATAAGCACCCCTCAAAATGCTGTATTGGAGTAAAATTGAGGATTGGTGAAGATAACTTGGGGCAAGCAATTTCTCTTTTACTGGTAAACGTGTATATTCCTCCAGGGAGAGCGTCGAACGTATTGGTCGATTCAATCTGTACTTTTGTGCAAAGGTTAAGTAACAACGAAGAATGCTCACGTATAATGATGGTGGGTGACTTTAATGCTAAATTATCCAATAGTGCAGTTATGTCTTTTTCAAACCCTGAATTGGAGGAGGTATGGGCTATCCCAGACTCTGTATTGCCGGTCCATCTAAGGTCAGATAAACGAGGCTTGTTACTTTTGCAAAATCTTAGAAGTTTAGACCTTGTAAAGTTAAACGGTAGATTTCCAGAGGACTCCCCCGCTGCTTATACCTTTCGGGGTGCATATGGTCAGTCCCTAATTGATTACATGGCAGTATCTTTCCAATTATTCAATCTATGTACACAATTTAAGGTATTTTCCACAAATATGAGTGACCACAGTATTTTAGCTGTAAATATGGATATAGAAATTGAGAATCCTGAACTCTGGAATCAGAGGAATGAAAAGGTCTCATATAATCGCAATAATGGGCGTACTTGCTGGTCAAATAATTCGCTTCCAAATTTTAAGAGGGTCTTTGAAAATACTGCCTTTATTTCCACCCAAGAAACCCCGGTTCATAGGTTTGAGAGAGTCTTGGCTGCAATTAGAACCTTTGGAAGAAAGAAGAAAGTCATCAGTTTTACACCATTAGTAATAATACCATGGGAAATTAAAAAACAGAATCGGGAAATTAACGGTTTAATTAGAGATCAATTTAGGCAGCCCACAATACAAAGGCAAAGAGAAATTAGTAGACTGAAACAGGTACGAAAAAGGAAAATGGCATCGGATCGTAGAAGGGTTGAAGACGAAAAATGGGTTAGACTTCGAGATGTGGCTCTGTCTGGGGACACTAGGAAGTATTGGGCACTGATTGCAAAATTTTGTGATGGGAGAGAGAAGTCAAAACCTATTTCAATCCCAGAAGCAGAATGGTCCACGTATATTTCCCAGCTTTATGCTTCAAATCTCGCAGTTGGGCAGAATCAAGAGGTTAGCATTGCCCCGACCGCGGGGAGTGACTATGGTGCACCGTCATGCTTGGAGATTGAGGATTACATTAAAGGGGCAAGATATTCCAGCGCAATGGGCCCAGATGATGTACCAATAGCCAAAATAAAACAGGATGGTGAAGAGTGGTCGAAATTTCTGCATCCGTTGTTCGTCCATTGTTATACCCATGGTGATATCCCACAATCCTGGAAGGGAAGTATATTAGTTCCACTATACAAAAAGGGTCCAAAAATTCCCCTGCCAGTTTTAGACAGATTTCTCTTCTGGATGCGACTGGGAAATTATTTGCAAAGAGCATTCTCACTCATCTGCAAGAGTGGGCATTTGGAAATAATTTCATCCCTTTGGAACAAACAGGGTTTCGTAAAAATAGTGGCACCCTGGATAATATCACTATTTTGCAAACTTTAACTGAAAAATATCCAGTAAGTCGAGGTATGCCGTTATATTCGGCTTTTATAGATTTCTCCACAGCATTTGACAGGGTAGATCGGGGAAGCTGTGGAGGAAATTGGTTACCATGGGGATACCAGGGAATCTTTTACGATTAATAATTGCTCTTCACTCCTTTACTTGGACTCAAGTTTTATTAGGGGGAACACAAGGCCTCTCGAGGAAAATAGTAACTAATAATGGGTTGAAGCAGGGGTGCCTTTTGGCCCCTTTACTTTTTCTATTTATATTCATGATTTGCCAAGAAGAGTGGGGCTCAGTAAAGGGGATCCCCCTAAATTAGGAAACTTAGAGCTGAGCTGTCTGCTCTATGCAGATGACGCCATAATAATGGATTTAACCCCAATCGGACTACAAAGACGACTTGCCGAGCTGATCAGGTACACAGAAGAGTATTATTTAAAAATAAATATTTTAAAGAGTAAAGTCATGATTTTTAGTTATGAAGGATGTAAGGTCAGAAAAAACTTGCAATGGTTTTTGGGAAAAGAGAAATTGGAAGTAGTAAAATTTTATCCATACTTAGGAAAAATATTTACAAATAGGTGCTCAGCTAGTAGTCATATGGATCTTTGCAAAGGCAAGGCAATTTCACAAGCCTTTGCAATCAACCGTTTGTACAAACACTGTGGGAAAAGACATTTCTCTCATATTATATCAGTCTATAAAATAAAGATTCCACCAACACTGAGCTACGCCATTGAAACAATAGATGCACAAGAGTGGGACAAATTCGAGAAAGTGGAAGGGCAAATCTGGTGCCAAATATGCAATTTGAATCGCGCGGCACCTACTGCAGCGCTTAGGCTCGAATTTGGTTTACTCTCCACTTATGTGCTATCGATGGCCGCGTGCTTAAGATGGAGCAATGCATTGTTAAATAGCTCAGAGAACCTGTTACGGGTAGCACTGTACAGAGAAATATTTGCAAATATGAAAGAAAAGAGTGCTCTTTTAGGAATAATCTAAAAGCGCTAACAATGTTCGGTTTAGATAAGGATGGGGCGGCGGTTCTTTGTAAAAGGGCTTTGAAAATTACAATTAAGAAAACAATCTATGGGGTTTCTCGTGAAAGAGATATTAAAATGTGCACAGAGAATAGAAATAATGATTGTATTGTGGGGAGTAGTATTGGCAAAAAACCCCAACCTTATGTTTTATGGAATCTTAAACATGGAGTACGTAGGGTGATTCTGCTACTTAGATTGAATTTACTTCCCCTAAGAATTGTAACAGGAGCCTGGGAGGGTATTGCTAGACACGAAAGATATTATCATTTATGTAATTCCTGTATACAAGATCTAAATCATGTTTTATTCGTTTGTCCCGCATTACAATCAACACGTCGCAGATACCTAAGGAATTGTTTTTTAAAGTATAATATCGCCACAGCAGAAGAGGCCCGGAATTGTCTGCTGTTTCCCCATCTGAAATTATGTGTTTTAAAATTTTTAGTTTTTTAAACAATTTTTAAATATATACTAAGCAGTAAGGATCTATTTAATATGTATGCACTGAGCACTTGCTCGACCCTTCGGTTTGTAAGGCTGATTTACTATGTTTACAACCGAGCACGTGCACTTTTACAAACTTTTTTTGCTGCTAGTTACATGTCCTGTATGATCTCTTGCACCTTACTAAATCCTTGTTTTGCTGCTAATTATCGTGTACTTCACGCTGAAAACGGCGTTTCTAAAGTATTGAAATACTCTTGCACTGTTATTTTGCTGCTGGTTATATTGTACAGTCTAGTGAATAGACAAATTATTGTTTTTTATTATATGGTTATTCCGTTCGTTATCTAGTACTGTATAGCGAATTGTTAAATCTTTGCACTTTACAACAAGTTTTAATTCTGAACGTTTTATGATAGTATTAGATTATAACTTCGTAAAAGTCTGTAAGTATTCATTCATGGTTATCCGACTATTCATGGTTCACTCCTCCTGGCACTCGAAAACCTATAGAATGGCTGCTACTGATATGCTTATTTGTGTTTTTATATGAAATGATATGATGAATTTAGATTGGTAATTTTTATGGAATGTAATGTTGTTTTTAAGATGTATTTTTATGTGGAATTCTTTGGAATTCCAAATCATAATGAATAAATAATTGAAATTGAATTGAATTGACACAGACTTATACAGTTTTACTTTTGTACAATATATGCTGTTCAGAGTATAACTTAATCATTGAGCATCATTTTTTAGAAATAGTCTTAGCTGTCCAGGAGACTGTTTGAAGAGGCTCAATCCTGCACTCTAGCCTTTCTAATGTCTGATGGAGGTTTACAGAGAAGGCATAGTCATTTTTTGATGGTACCAAGGATTCATAATTTAATAGCTCTCTCAAAGGGCCACTTGCGGCATGAATTACACAGCATGCCAGCAAAATATTTTAGCAAATGATTGAGCATATGTACTAACCAAGTTTAATTCCAGCCCCAGCCCCTAAACTGGGACTGTTGAGCTTACTGCACAACATTTTTGTAAGATCATACCCTCATATAGGTTCATAAAGGGCCATTTATCAATTGGGGTGTAATCGACTGCAGAGGATAGTGTTGGAGGAATTTTAGATTTATTGATATCCAATAAATGCATAAAGTGTCTCTTCGCATTTGATTTCATAAAATGTGTTTAAAGCACCAGTGTGGGCTAGCGCTTTATTACCTATACATGAGAAATTATATCTGTTTACATGGTCATGTGAGAATATTCTACCATGGTAGGTATATGTCTTCACCTGTTCTAATTTCTTAAGCCCTGAATACCACCAAAGGGTTTGCAATATTTCCTACCCTTAAAAGCAACCACATTAATTTTAGATATGTTAATTTTGAGGAAATTCTTCCTCATGTGTCTATGGAGGACATTAAGATTACGCTGTAATCCTATCTGGGTTAAGTCACGAGAAAGCTTTTCTGTGGAAAGTTTCTTACCTGTAGGAACTAGGCAGGTAAGTCATAAAGAAAAGAAGAGAACAGTAAGCAGCCTTGTTGCAAACCATTCCCTGGTTGTTTATTTGAGGTTAAGCCTATACTCCCAGCCATCAGAATTCTGCACCAAGCAGATTTGTGAAGAGCAATTATTAGTCTTAATAAATTAGACAGGAAGCCTAACTTGGTGAGTGTCCTCCAGAGAGTTGGCCTATCTCCACAATCAAAGGCTGTAGAAAAGTCTATAAAACAGTATAAAGAAGGATCACTGACAGAATATCAGAACCAAAATTATTGTGTGGACTGAATATCGTGTCGAAAATATCGAGGACCAAAATATCGAGAAGGTAAGTGCAAATAGTATAGATTTACTCATGGACGTCAATTCACCAAAATCCCAGGGGTAGCGGAAGTGACATCATATACCATTTGACCTTAATGATGTCACAGGAAGTGACATCCCATGACCTTTACCCCGAATCATCCCAGGAAGTGATGTCACACACTTTTAATCCTGATGATATCACAATAATTACCATTGCTAAAATTATGTAATAATAGCGCAATTAATATTCTATATTCTTCTAGTGGAGAACAGCCATAGGTTCTGAAAAACACTCACTAAATATTCAAGTCCTTTCATTGGGTGCCTAGCTAACGAAACCCCATGAGTTCACCCAATTATGTTTTTAAAATGTCCTATGGGCGCCTCCTTATGTCAAAAATTACCTCCGTTGCTAGGACCAGCATTTTGCTATCGTGGACCCTTATGCCCAAACATTACATACAATATGTCAGTGGCAGAATGTTCCTAATACTGCTTCTCTTGCACTATGGATGTCCCTTATGTCAAAGGTTTTGTCTAATATGTTGTGGACCACATTATGTCATGGATGGCCCTATGACATTGCCACAGTTGTCTTCCCATATGTCAAGAATTTCCTCCAATGCTGGGGGGGGAACATGGCGGCCGACTAAGGAGACGGCTGCGAGCACTAGTCTCTCGCAACACTGCGCTCACTTCATACGGACTTCGCCGATCAGCTAACTAAACTGAGCACGTTCAGTACCTGATCCTCCGCTCTCTTGTCCGGTATCGGACGCTCTCTCTTCCCACCATTCTGCCACCGGAGAAGTGTCGGGACGGGTGGCCAGACTCACGGGTTTCCGTGGGTCTTGGCCGCTAGACTGCTGGGAAGAGCCGTTGCACGAGTCTGCCTCCGGGGACATAGTGGCAGAGTCAGAACAAGCATGCAACTGGGGGGTAGTGCTGCACACTTGGTATCGGGCTCACTCACGCTGGATTACGACTCGCATATGACCCCAGAAAGAGTGCCTGTAGCTGGAGAAGAATCTAAAGCACTGGGGAAGCCTTCTATGAATATCAAAACAATCTATAGGAAGAAGACTGAGGACAAGCAGAAGGCTCCCCCCGTGGCAAACTCCCAGAAGACCAACAGGTATGCCTTAAGAAACCACTCCATTGAGATTGTTGAAACCGAGACCCAAGTCACCCGGGAAGAGAAGAGGGGTGGGAAAGCAACCCCCATAGTTTTTCCTTCTATCCCCCGGGTTCCTAGCTCGTTGCCGCTGTTAGGATCACCTGACCAAGAGCACACGTTTAAACATAGAAAAACAAGGAAAACAAGAGGTGCGCTCACCCCAGCCACAGTAAAAGGTGGAGCTAAGGTCAAAATTACACCATCTTTAAGGTCATATTTTAAGATAAGCGAAAGTATAAGTATACCTACCAGAGACATGGGGGCCCCAGATCCCCCGAACGGTACCAGTACTATGAGACAACAATTGGCTGGGGAGACCCTGATTCCACCTGAGATACCCTTGACGCACAAGTTACTAACTTGTGTAACGATATATCTGTAAGAGACAGTAGTTAGTGACAGATTCCTTACCTTAGAATATCCCCAGGCGTCAGGCTGGATCCGGAAAGTTTTGCGTAGCAGTACCCTTGCGCGTCGGTAGGCGGCGTCGTGCGGCTCCGCGTCCGTCGTCGGCATCGTGATCGCCGGGATGACGTCGCGGGCAGTACTTAGGCGCCGCCCCTGCGCGCTGACGTCAGTTCTGTACACGACTTTCCGCGCCAGGAACGCAGAGCCATGCAAGAAGCTGACATAGGTGTCTGAAAAAATACTAGGGCCCTGAAAGGGATGTCCTTAACCCTAGAAATCAGTTCGCAGAACGGGGAGGATGGGTGGGGCGGTAAGGAATCTGTCACTAACTACTGTCTCTTACAGATATATCGTTACACAAGTTAGTAACTTGTGCATCTGAAAGAGACACGTTAGTGACAGATTCCTTACCTTAGAATAGATACCCCAGCAATACCAACCCCGGTGGTGGGTCTGCGAACAAAGATCAGACAAGGAAGTCCTGGAGGACAGAACGGCCAAAGAAGCCGTCCCTCCGGACCTGACTGTCAAGGCAGTAATGCTTTGTAAACGTGTGCAGCGAGGCCCACGTAGCTGCCTGACAGATAACCGGCAGCGGAACACCGCGGCCCAAGGCCGTGGTAGCAGCCGTTGCCCTGGTGGAATGGGCACGCAGCCCAACAGGAGGCTCCTTCTTAGCCAAAGAATAGCAGGTCTTGATGCACAAGGTAACCCAGCGGGAGATGGTCCTCTTGTGCACCGCCCGACCTTTTTTGGCGCCCACGTAGCCAACAAAGAGCTGGTCATCCATCCGGAAGTGGTTTGTGCGGTCGATATAGAAGGAGAGCGCACGTTTTGGGTCCAGACGGTGGAGCCTCTCTTCCTCTCTAGAAGGATGCGGAGGCGGAAAGAAGGTGGGCAAAGTGATGGTCTGCCCAATGTGGAAAGCAGTAACCACCTTTGGCAAGAAGGACGGACGCGTCCGAAGAACAACCTTGTCTGGATGAACAGACAGAAAGGGAGGTTTGCAAGATAGAGCCTGGAGCTCACTCACCCGCCGAGCGGAGGTGATGGCCACCAGAAAGGCTGTCTTTAGAGTCAGAAGACGAAGAGGACAGTTATGCAGAGGCTCAAAAGGAGCGCACATTAAAAGGTAAGAACCAAGTTCAAATCCCACTGAGGCATCACAAACGGAACAGGAGGGAAGAGGTGAGTAATGCCTTTTAAGAACCTGTTAACAACAGGGGACTTGAAAAGGGAGGGCTGATCAGGGAGCCTGAGGAAGGCCGAGATAGCACAAAGATAACCCTTGATGGTACCCAGGGCAGAACCCTGTTGGGCCAGAGAGGAAGGAACAGAAGGACCTCAGAAAGAGGGGCAGAAAGGGGATTCACAGCCTTTGCTGTGCACCATGCCACAAATTTGTTCCACCTGCAGGCGTATACCACCTTAGTGGAGGGACGCCTGGCTCCCAGAATCACATCACAAACTTCGGGAGGCAAGTCGAAAGGAATCAACTGCCGCCGCTCAATCTCCACGCAAGCAGGTGTAGACTGGACAGGTTCGGGTGGAGGACCGTCCCCTGCTGCTGCGACAGAAGATCCTCCCGAAGAGGCAGACGGATCGGGGGATCTATGCTCATATTGAGTAGCTCGGGATACCAAACTCTTCGAGCTCAGTCCGGAGCCACAAGAATGACTTGGGCCCGGTCGTGCCGAATCTTCTTCAACACTCTGGGTAGAAGTGGTATAGGCGGAAAGGCGTACAAAAGACCGCAACTCCACTCGTGACGAAAAGCGTCGCCGAGCGAGTGCCGCCTTGGAAATTCCAACGCGCAGAACTGATGACATTGCGCGTTCTCTTCGGTGGCGAATAGATCTAACCAAGGCTCTCCCCACTGTAGAAAGAGTCCTTGCGCCACTTCCGAGTGAAGACGCCATTCGTGATCCATTATGCACCTGCGGCTGAGTTCGTCCGCCCTGGCGTTCAGGGAACCTGCCAGGTGTTGAACCATCAGGAACATGTCCTGATGTTCCAGCCATATCCAGAGGCGCAGAGCCTCCTGACAAAGGGTCCAAGACCCCACCCCGCCCTGTTTGTTGCAGTACCACATGGCGGTGGTGTTGTCTGTGAACACCTGCACTACCTTCCCTTTGACAGAGGGAAGGAATGCCTTGAGTGCAAGTCGGATCGCCCGGAGCTCCAGAAGGTTGATATGGAGCCGGGACTCCGCCGGAGACCAGAGGCCTCTGATCTCCGCCTCTCCCATGTGACCGCCCCATCCCAGAAGGGACGCGTCCGTCACAACTGTATGCTCTGGCTGGGGAAGGGAGAGGGATCTGCCCATGACCCATTGCCGGTTCGAGAGCCACCACTGCAACTGTCTTGCAGTCCCCTCCGAGATCTGGACGTGATCGGACAGGTTGCCCTGGTGCTGCGCCCACTGGAACTTCAGGTCCCACTGCAGAGCCCGCATATGCCATCTGGCATGAGTGACCAGCAGGATGCAGGAGGCCATGAGGCCCAGCAGCCTCAGGGTCATCCGTACCGAAACCCAGGATAAAGGCCGAAAGATCGGAATCATAGCCTGAATATCCCGGACTCGCCGTTCGGGAAGATAGGCCCGAAACTGCGTCGTGTCCAGAACTGCTCCGATGAAAAGGAGCTGTGGAGAAGGAATCAGATGCGACTTCGGCACATTGATGGAGAACCCCAGCGAGTGCAGGAGTTCGGCCGTAGTCTGGAGGTGGGAGACGACTGCCTGGGACGAGCCCGCCTTCAGCAGCCAGTCGTCGAGGTAGGGGAAGACTGAAACCCCTGCCCGGCGCAGATGAGCTGCGACCACCGCCATCACTTTCGTGAACACCCGAGGGGCACTTGTAAGGCCAAAGGGGAGCACGGTGAACTGAAAATGCTCGTGGCCTACCGTGAACCGATGGTAACGCCGGTGGGCCGGCAGGACGGGGATGTGGAAATACGCGTCCTGCAAGTCCAACGCTACCAACCAGTCTCCAGGGTCGAGGGCAGTCAAGACCTGAGCTAGGGTGAGCATCTTGAACTTCTCCTTCCGGAGGAAGCGATTGACGTTCCGGAGGTCCAAGATAGGACGCATGTCCTCCTTGTCCTTTTTGGGCACCAGAAAGTAGTGGGAGTAGCAACCACGCCCTACTTCTGGGGTCGGAACATGCTCGATGGCCCTCTTGGTCAAGAGGGCCGTGACTTCCTTCTGTAGAAGCACCAAGTGATCCCCTGACATGCAGTGGAATTGAGGTGGCATGGCTGGGGGGTGGTCTCGAAGGGGAGGGAGTAGCCCCTTCGGACAATGTCCAAGACCCACCTGTCCGAGGTGATGGTGCGCCAGTGGGGAAGGTGATGGCGGACCCTGCCCCCTACTGGCGTGCTGTGCACCTGAAAGGAGGGACTAGGAGGGCTTGGAGGCCGCGGACGGGTTGGAGGTGGTGGCCTGACCCGCACGCTGGTTGCCCGATCCGCCACGGCGGAATCCACGTCCTCGGCCACGCGAAGACGCCTGCTGCGCGGGCCGGTGGCTGGGCTGCTGACGTGAAGGGGCGCCCCTACCGTGGCCACGATAGGGGCGAAAAGCAGAAGTCAGCGGCGGGCGTGTAGCAGAAAGGCCCAGGGACTTGGCAGTAGCCCGTGAGTCCTTAAAGCGCTCCAACGCATGGTCTGCTTTGGACCCAAAAAGACCGACTCCATCAAAGGGCATGTCCATGAGAGTATTCTGGACATCCCCTGAAAAACCAGTGGTTCTCAGCCAGGCGTGGCGTCTGAGCGCCACCGTCGTTGCAATAGACCTGCCCAGCGAGTCGGCGGTGTCAAGGCCACAACGAATGGTGTATTTAGCCGCATCCCTTCCTTCCGCAATGGCGCGGGAAAGCAGTGTCTGGACCTCCTCAGGACACTGGGGCAAAACATCCGCCACCGAATCCCACAGGGAGTGGGTATATCGGCCCAAAAGACAAGCGGTGTTAACGGACCGCAAGCCAGCACTGGAGGAAGAAAAACCCTTCTTCCCAAACTGATCCAGGCGTTTGGATTCCCTATCCGGAGGAGCGGTAGGGAAGGCGGTTTGGGAAGCGGAGGCTTGGACAACCAAGCTCTCAGGAGTGGGGTGGACAGAGAGAAACAGGGGTCGCCCGGAGCTGGGCGATGGCGTCGTGACACGTTCCGATCCACAGGAGCCCCTGTGTTGGGCTTGGACCAGGCGCCCAAAGAACGTCAGTGAGGGCGTCGTTAAACAGCAGCACAGTCTCCGCAGAGGAGGCTGCCGGCTGAAGCACCTCTGTCAAGATGTTAGGCTTGACCGTCAAAGTAGGAAGTTGGAGATGTAAGGCCCCAGCTGCCCTACGCAACACCGTACCAAAATTGGCTCCCTCCTCCGTAGCCACGGGAGGAGACAGCATGCCAGTGTCAGGGGAAGTATCCAGACCACTGGCCTCCCCTAGACTCTCTGTCCAGTCCTGATCGTACTGACAGTGTCGTGTCAGAGGGTCATCAGACCCCTCCCAGTCCAACTGGTCCTCCTCTGGTTCAAAATAAGGAGGAGGAGGGACAGTTGGGACCCAAGGTCCCATCGGCGCCGGAGCCGGCATCGAGCGACGTCGGTCCGGATCCATGTCCGGAGCCGGAAGGAACAGGGGACGACGCCGCCCGGAGCCCAGGGCGGCGCCGAGAACGGCACCGGAGACATCGGCGCCGGTGGAGGTGTCGTTAGGTCGACCGGCGTCGATGGGGGTTGTGGAGCCGGGATCGAGGCCGGGGCCGAAGCCGGAGCCGGGATCGAGGCTGGAGGCAGGGGCGACGCCGGGGCCGGAGCCGTCGGCGACGCCGGAGCAACCCCATCAGGGCCCGCGGGGCCCGAAGGCGCACCGGAGGGGCCTGAAGGCCCGAAGAGGCGGGCCATGGCCGACAGGAATTCCTGTACTTTGGCCGGATCCGCCCCCGAACCCGGGAAGGGCGGGTATGGCGGGGGCGACTCCACAGGCATGTCCGGGGCCGCGGGGGCGGGGACGGTGCCGGGAGGGGCCTCAGCCGAGTCGCGAGACCGGCGAGGCGAAGTCCTAGAGCGATGATGCTTTTTGGACTTTTTGTGCTTCGACTTACCGGACGAAGAAGACTTCGACGCCGACGACCGGTGTGGACTCCGCGATCGACCCCTGGACCTCTCACGCGACCGGGGCTTCCGCGGAGCCGAATGCCGGGCCTCGAGGAGCTTTCGAGACCGCTCTCGCAAAGCTTTCGGGTTGAGGGCGTGGCAGTCGGTACAAGACTCCGTGTCGTGGCCTCGGCCGAGGCAGAAGAGACACTCCCAATGCGGGTCGGTGACGGACATCATCCGCGCACAGGCGCCGCATCGCTTGAAGCCGGGCATCCCTACGACACCTTGAAAGATGGAAAAACAGTGAAAAAATCACCAAAAAGTATGGTCAAAAAATGACCAGGGCACTGCTCTTCCCGGATCTGCGCTTGCTGGCGCGGAAAAAGAAGAACTGACGTCAGCGCGCAGGGGCGGCGCCTAAGTACTGCCCGCGACGTCATCCCGGCGATCACGACGCCGACGACGGACGCGGAGCCGCACGATGCCGCCTACCGACGCGCAAGGGTACTGCTACGCAAAACTTTCCGGATCCAGCCTGACGCCTGGGGATATTCTAAGGTAAGGAATCTGTCACTAACGTGTCTCTTTCAGATTAACAGGTTTCAAGCTTTAGAGGAAGCTACCCCGCCTCATGGGCCTATGACAATTACTGAGGGTGAGTTTGTGGCAGCTGGGTCTGCGTCAAGTACGGAGACACCTACACATGCCTCAAGGCAGGAGAATATTGGGGTATTACTGCAAACCCTTTCCACAGAGATAAAAACTAGGTTTGCTATGTCAGAAGCTAATCAAACCAAAATATGTGACGCCTGTGAGAGCTTGGAGAAAAAACTTACTGACTTAACGGATAGGATAAGGGACTTAGAAACTTCCACAGAAGACATGAGAAGGGAGGTTGCTGGAAATAGTAAAGAAATACAACGATGCAAAGAAAAGAGAAAGCCCTACAGGAAAAAATCGAAATGCTATAGAATAATTCTAGAAGGAATAATCTAAGGCTCCTCAATGTGCAGGAAGGGAAAGAAGGTGAGAATCTTAAAGGGTTCTGTATAGACTTGATTAAAGAGATAATTCCAGAAGTCAGGGGAATGGACCTCCACTAAGATATTCAGCGGATACATAGAGACCCCTACAGACGCAATCCAAACAGAGACAACCCCAGGAAGAATCTAGTAAACTTTAACACCTACTCCATTAAGGAAAAAATCCTTTCCGAAGCCTTGAAAGCAGGATCCTATAATAAAGAGGGCTGGTCTTTTCGTATTCGCTCAGACCTTGCAAAAGAAACACAAACACGTCAATGGGAGTTGAGCAGGTATATTCAAGAACTTAAATCCATAGGAGCTACTGCCCAAATTAAATTCCCAGCCACATTAACCCCTTCGATGCTCATGACGGAACCCAGCCGTCATGAGCCACGGGTGGCCTGTGCGCATGACGGCTGGGTTCCGTCACGACCACGCCCGCGATTGGAATGTCCAGCACCGGGCTGGAATTCCTGCCGCAGGCAAGGTGTTAAAAATTATGTGGAACAACAAAATGCACACCTTTAAAGACCCTGAGGAGGTGGAAAACTTCGTCAAGCAAATTAAAACATAAATACTGAAGTCCATAAGCATTGTTAGATATAAAAGTTGGGAGAGACGAGGGCGGTTGGGCAAACCTATGCCCAATTATATTAAAGGAAGGGTTCCCCGGGGTGGGAGGGTGGGTGGGAATGTAAATACACTAGGCAAGGCTCATGCACTACATGTATATACCACACTGGGTGGGGAGCATTGGGAAAAAACAAAAAAATATTCATGGTCCTCATATGTGAAAATTACACACAGTATAGGAAGCGCAATAGAAGGGGGTTGCAGGAAGATTCCCAACCTAGATAGTAAACACACCCTGACGATACTAAGCTGGAACATAAATGGTCTGAGAGTAGCAGCAAGGAGAAGGACAATTCACCAATTTCTGAAACAATCTAAAAACGAAATAATAATGTTACAAGAAACACACTTGCGACAAGCTGAATGGGATTTAATACTTAAGGGGCACACATGGATTCAACAGATGGCATGCACTAATCAGAACTGTAATGTCAAGGGGGTAGCTATTTTGATTAAGAACTCGGCCCACACTAAAATAATAACAACAATCTCTGACCCTAAGGGGAGATGGGTCATTATCAAAATAAGTGTATATAATACAAATTTCACCTTGATAAGCTACTATGGCCCGAACATAGATAACCCTTCACCATTACAGGAGATGTTCCAACAGATTTTTGATGACAATAATCCCATTATAATGGCAGGGGACTTTAATATCCTGCTCGACCCTGAGTTAGATAAATCAACCACTAGACCAACAGTCTTCACTCCGAAGATGAGAGTTAGTATACTAAATATAATGAAGAATTTAGGATTGATAGACCCCTGGAGACAAAAGGCTGGCAATAATAAGGAATTTACACACCAGAATAAGAAATATGGCCATGCATCCCGGATTGATTATTTCCTAATAGATGTGAGACTAGGTAATAAGGTTAAGGCGGTTTTTCACCAACCAGCCCATGTATCGGATCATTCAGCGGTAAGCCTGGAGTTAGTTTTAGAGCATGAACGACCTAGATTTAGATGGACAATGGATAGATCTCTTTTGGCAGAACAAGGAATATTAGAGAATTTGAAATGTGACACCAAAGAATTCTTTGATTTAAACAAAGGTTCCGCCTCAGAGTGTACTGTGTGGTATACGTTCAAAGCTTTCATTAGGGGAGAATAACCAGTTACGCCATTCACAAGAAGAAGGAGAATAATAACAAAATAGAGGAGATAGAGAGGGGAATTGCTACCTGGCAAAAAGCATTATATGAGGCAGTCGACCCAAACTTATGTAATGAGATCCAGACAAAAATAGATGAGGGGAAAAAAGATTTAGTAGAACATTTAGAAGGCATTGTTAAAAAAAAATGGTATGTAAGCAAATTATCAAATTATGTATATGGTGAGGGGTGTGGGAAACTCCTCGCTTGGAAGACTAGGGGAGACTTAGTACGGAACTCAATAAAATAAATAGTTATAGAGGGATCGAGCGAGAGTTGCTGTGATGACCAAGATATTGGGAATGCTTTTATTGCTTTTTTCCAGAATTTGTATACGGAAGAGATACAATTGTCTGATGAGCAAATATTAAATTGGCTTCTAAACGACCCCCTGCCTAAAATTTCTCCTGATAAGCTATGTCACCTTAACAGATTAATAACAAGCGAGGAAGTATCTATGGCTATAAAAAATCTAAAAACGGGAAGGCACCCGGGCCTGATGGAATTCCCAGTGAAGTCTATAAGACCTTAGCAGACGACATAACCCCCGCCCTAACCTCACTATTTAATGTAGTATATATAGAAGTTACCATACCTGAGTCCTGGAATGATGCCACAATTACACTAATTTTAAAACTAAACAAAACCCCCAAAAAGTGCGAGTCTTACAGGCCGATCTCCTTACTGAACAATGATTATAAACTATATACTAACATTCTAGCTAGAAGACTAGAGACTGTATTAGGGGATCTAATAGGGCCCTCACAAAAAGGATTTATGAAGGGCAGGCAGCTAATAGACCTTACCCAGGACCTGGTGTGTGCCATAGACTTGGCTATAGACAAGAACCTCCCGTTAGCCATCTTGACAGTGGACGCCGCCAAAGCATTTGACAGGGTCAGCTGGCCCTTTCTCTATGCAGTTATGAGACAGAATGGGCTAGAGGATACATTTCTGAATGCAATAAAAAATATACAGAAATCCTTCTGCAAAGATCTTGATCAATGGCTCCCTTACTAACCAATTTAAGATTGGAAGAGGTACACGGCAAGGATGTCCTCTCTCCCCCTTATTGTTTAATATATATATTGAGCCCCTAGCAAGGAGAATTAGGGAAGAGCAGGGGATTCGGCCTTTTCAACATCATGGCTGGCTTAAGAAGGAGGCTCTTTATGCTGACGACTTAATGATTTTCACACAAAATCCTATAGAATCATTTCCGCTCATCATGGGTATATTAAAAGACTTTGGGAAGTTAGCTGGATACCAGGTCAATGAAGGCAAGACGGAGATACTAGCCTGGAATGTACAACTGGGCACCACCCTGGAGAAAAATGTAAAAAGTGAGATCAGATACTTGGGAGTCCAGGTAGTAAAAAACTTGGAGGAAATGGCCCAGATCAACTTTCAGAAACTTCTAAGAGAGACCAAGAGGTTTTACAACTTTGGTCTCATCTGCCCTTGTCAATCATAGGCAGGGTTAATTTGATCAAGATGATGATCCTTCTGAAGTTTACCTTCATATTTAATGCCCTACCGCTGCACATGGAGGCAAAAAGCTTTAAGAAACTACAAAGTGACCTGACTAGTTTCATCTGGGCTCACAAAAACCCAAGAATTGCCTGGAAAAAGCTACGTAAGAAGAAAATCGGAGGTGGGCTTGCCCTCCCGGATTTTTATTATATTATTGGGACTTTCAGCTGAAAAACCTTAGAGTGCTCCTAACCAAAAACTATCAATCAAGATGGCCATGCTATGGAGCTTTGACCCACGACTTTGCCGATCATGGCAACTACTTTATGTTAAATATGGGCACCCTAAATTCTTTAAAAAGTCAGTTTAAAGGTCTTGAGCACAGCATGTAAATTGTGGATCCAAGTTTGGAGAATATTGGTTTTACCCTACTATAGTTATAGGGCCCCAATTTGGAAATCACCTGGGACTCCTGAGTGCCTACAAGACTCATTATCTACCCCACTTAGAGATGCCACAATGGAGAATTGGGGTCAACTTATGGATATCCATGGTAAAATTTCATGGGAACACTTATCGAAGAAAACCAACAACCATTTGTCTAGATTCAAGTATTTTCAATTGACCAGATGGGCTCAAAGCCAAGAACTCAGTGGCTTGAATGACTGGGAGACGGCATTATGCGGCAATCTCTCATCGAAAAAGAAATTTCTAAGTGGTACTGGATGCTGGTACAGGAGGAAGATCGCCATAACACACCATTGGAGCGAAAATGGAAAGATGAGCTACCCGACGCCGACTTAACTTCTTTGTGGCAAGTATCTTTGAACATGCTATGGTTGTTTGTCAAATATGCTCCATTAAAGAAAAATCATCTTTTTACTTTACATAGAGTTTATTGGCCCCCAAGAAACTATCCAGAATAGGAGCGGAAATCAGGAGTTGTCCGAAGTGTGGATTGGCCAAAGCAGATGATGTGCACATGTTTTGGTTGTGCCCTGGTGTCCATGATTATTGGCTAGAAGTGGGTAAGATACTGACGGCCATTTTAAAAAGGAAGATAGAGGTAAGCCTTTCTCTGATTATCTTTGGGATTTTGGATAATGGTGGCTTTATTGGGAAAAACAAGAAATTACTAGAGCAACTTTTATTAGTTTTAATTATAATCGCACGCAGGGAAATATTCATCAATTGGGTCTCTATCAATGTACCCTCCTGTACAGCTTGGCTAAAGGCAGCTAGGCGTTTTGGCAAGTTGGACTGTGTCAATTGATCAGCTAAGAGAATTAGCACATGGGAACCCTTGGTACTTTATAACTCCCATCCAATTAGAGAATAAAAGAAGAATGGTCCAAGGATTAAGACACCTAAATCCATGGAGAGGTAATAAGTGGAAGTATCCTCATCACCTCTAAAATAAAGGCCGAAAGTAGTTGTAACAGGGCAGGAATATCCAGCAGGCTGTGGAACCAGGCCCGACTCAAAATTTGACCACACCATAACTATCGCTTTTATGGATTGTCGCATATGAGGACCAAAAATAAAAAAGAATTTCCTCCAATGTACCATCACCAGCAATTTGCCACGGGTGCTATCTATGCCAAGGATTTTCTCCAGTGGGCCAGCGCTGGCATTTTTTTATTGGTGCCCAGTGCCAAAATTTTCCTACAGCGTGCCAGCACTAGCATTTTGCTGAGGGTATCTCATATTCAAGAGATTGTCTCCAGTATGCCAGTGCCAACATTTTGCCAAGGGTCCTTCTATACGCCAAGAAGCATGCCAGGTCCAACAGCGGATTTGCAAGCATAGCAACACAGGTTCACTTACATTCACTTACAAATACTCATTCTCATTCTCTCATTAGCACTCAGATGCATTCATTCTTTTTCACCTAGTGTCTTGCACTCACTCTCACCCTGAATAACTCATTTGTACTCTCTCTGACTGACTGATACTTTCTCACTAATTTTGACACACACACACACACACACGATCTCACATGCAAGCATACATGCTCACACATATACACACTCTCTCACACAAACTCACTCTCACCCACATGCATGGACACAACATACGTTTGAAGCCATTTTTTTTTTTTACCTCAGATAAAATGAAGGTCCAGACCTTGCTCCTCCACTTTTTATTACACTAATAGTGAACAATAAACTATCATTCAATATTAATGTAATAAAAAATGAGCAGAAAACAAGGCTAGAGCTTGACTCTGATAATGCTTGACACCCTTGTGGTCTTGCCACTGATTTTGCCACCTCTGAGACCAGGGGTCACAAAGGTAGTGCCAGGGGTAACAAGGGGCAAACTAGTTGCGACCCCTGGCAACCCTTAAATGATGTCCATGGATTTACTATTCTTAACTCCACATCTACATACCTTGAAGATATAAATATCGTCAAGGTACATATATGTGGAGTTACATGTGGTAAAACTTTACTTATCTATAGAAAATTACCTTCTCAATATTTTTGTACTCGATATTCTTGACACAATATTTTGTCCCACAATATATTTGTTTTCGATATTCTGTCTAAATACGTATAAAGAACTAGTGATTTAAAAAATACAGATTTATCAATCATCGTTTGCAGAATAACAATATTGTCTATAACGAATTAATTTGGTCTAAAACCAGATAGCTCTCTCTGAATAATTCCTTTACCAAAAGCCCAGTCTTATAATTGTTCCAATATACTTCTTGCAAATAGTTTTCCTGTCTCATTCAGTAGGTCAATCTGTCTGTAATTACCCAGATTTGCCCAAAGACTTTTCTTATGTATTGGAATTACAGTACTCCAAGTCCAGAAATGAGGTATTTGGCCTATTTCGTAGCAGTGTGTGTGTTAATAGCTTACACAGAAAAGTTAATGCTCATTGCGCCAGAAGGTCTAGCTCATTTTATGTAGCCAGTTTTTGCTTACTCATCAGTGGAGACATATCATCTGAGTAATAGTTGTCATTGCCTAAACAGGTAGATATGAGATCTTTTGTATATATAGTCTTTCAATACATGGGGTGGAATGGGGTGGAATGGAAACTATGATGGAGGTTTTTTGATCCACAGTCTAGTGCCACAATGCCCCAAATTTGTTTTCAGCTTTTACTAAGAGCCGCTTGATGAAGATCGTGCCAGTTCTGGTCACTGACCTTTTGTTTTTGAGCAATTTGATAACTTTTTTCTTCAGGTCCTGAATTATTTCTTTATTCCTGGATGTATAATACTGGATAAATTGATCCAGTGCAAGTTTATTTATTGTAATAGAAAATGTTGCTTCTGTAGGATCCTTTATCAATGTTACATTTCTTTAGCATGATTTGCTTATTCATTTTAATTAATTTGTTGACTCCTCTATCTATCTCTTGTATTCAGGAATTAAGTTATCCTCACAAAACTGGATTAGGTCCTGAGTAGGAATAAACACCTTATAGAAAAGAGGTTTATGTTAGAAGAATTCCAATGCAATCTACTAAAATTTAGTTAAATTTTATTTTGTCCATTCCAGACCTCAAGGGACCAATTCGTGGTGTGCTGAAGTTTACACTTGATAATTACTAGAAGAACTGCATGGTCACTCACTTCAAGAAATTGCATACTTAATTCTGTGAACTGACTGAATAGATCAAAATTGGAAATCACAAAGTCTAATATTGATGTGCCTGTAGTTCCTCTTCAAGTGGGATTAGCTGGAATGTCTGTGCCTACTCTACTCTTCCATTAAAACTCCATGTATAGTTTTCAGACATTTGAGCAACATTTTGCCATGCAGATCCACTTAATAATTTCTTGGAAATGTTGCTTCAGGGATATTCCATGCTTCTTCAAGCTCTTTATTTCCATTTGAGCATAGTAGGATCTTCGCATTAAAATCACTAACTACTATGATCTTTGCATTTGTTTCTTTTTCGAATGCATCTTCAATAAAATTGAATATTTGAATTATTATTTGAATTAATATTGAGTTGTTTTGCTAGCATGGAGCAACATTAAATTACAGCAGGTTTTCCCCATGGAATGTTCCCAACTTTATCATATTAAATTTGATACATTGAATATTCATCCTTGAAGATGGTAGAATTTTATAGTCCCAATTATACTCTATTGATAACAATGTCGCTAGTCCACCTTTTGCATGACCTATACTAGTACTCTGTACTGGACTGTCTATTATATAATAGGCATCTGTTAAGAACTGCTTTGTTAACCAAGTCTCTTGCAAACATATGATTGATTTTTGTTTGTTTAAATCTTTTAATTGGTTATAAGCATGAGAAAAAAATAAAGGTACAGCGTATAGGTCAGCAGTACTGCAATAATCACAGATATTACATCAACACATGCGGAAGCGCCTTTCATAGAGCCACTTGAAGGACAAGGAGAGGTCTGCGATGAAACAGCTTACTGTTTAGTGGACTGGTGAATACTCAATCACCTTGCCTGCTTGATGTTGGATCACAGGGCATCAGAGTCCATTGTAGGATCTGCGGTGCTGTCTATTCCTAATATGCTCCATAAACTCCAAACACATGAAAGAGGATTGAATGGTGAGAACCTATGGATATCTCTGGGTTTAAAAACAAGATAAAGGAGTCTACAATACTGTTATCTCCTATATTATGATACCAACATACTAGGCCAGTTTAACTAATGAAGCTGTGGTAAAGTTTTGCATGGTTACCCACTAACTTTTTGCCAGATAACTGGTGCTAATTTGCCTGAGTGCGCCCTGGGTCCCTGCCAATCAAGTTCCCAGGGCCTGTGTTCTTTCTCAAAACTGTACCTTTGTTACAATTGGCACACCTCTGGGCCACATGTAAGTCCCATATAAAAGGTACCCCTGGTACCAAAGGGCCTTGTGACCAGAGAAGGCCACTGAGGGCTGCAGCATGTATTATGCTACCCTCAGAACCCCTCACCTAACACACACACACACACACACACACACTGCCATTGCAAGCTGCGTGTTTTGGTGCAGACCAAAGTGAAAAGTCGACATGGCACACATCTCTGTGTGCCATGCCCACTAACACTGCCTATGGCATGGGTAAGTCACCCCTCTAGCAGGCCTCACAGCCCTAAGGTAGGGTGCACCATACCATAGGCGAGGGCATAGCTGCATGAGCAATATACCCTTACAGTGTCTGTGCCATTAACAGACATTGTAAGTGCAGTGAAGCCATTTTAAGTACATGGGCTGTGAGTTTGTCAACACGAACTCCAAAGCTCCATGATGGCTTTACTGAAGACTGAGAAGTTTGGTATCAAACTTCTCAGCATAATAAACCCACAATGATGCCAGTGCTGGATTTATTATAAAATGCACCCAGAGGGCATCTTAGAGATGCCGTATGAAAAATGACCGACCTCCAGTGTATTGGCTGACTATCCCTGCCAGCCAGCCACCACCAGACAGGTTTCTGACCTCATGGGGTGAGAGTCTTTTTGCTCTTGGAGGTCAGAAACAAAGCCTGCTCTGGGTGGAGGTGCTTCACACCTCCCCCTGGCAGGAACAGCAACACTTGGCGGTGATCCTCAAAGGCTCTCACCTTGTGATGTGCTGATTTGGGCAGCACCAACTAGTGGAGATGCCCACCCCCATGTCTAGGCCTCACTTTTGGCAGCAGGACAGGCGGGAAAATTAGTAAACAGAGTAGGAGTGTCTACCTTAGCCTGGCACACCCCTACGGCCACCAGGAGCTGAGGTGAACCCCTCTCTTAGAAATTCTCCATCTTGAAATCGAGAATTAGGCCCAATAGCAACAGAGATGTGCCCCTCTCCCCAAAGGGAGGGGGCACCCAAAGAGCGTAGTCACACTATGGGAAAGGTACCCATTGGCTACTGCCCCCTACCTCAGTAACACCCTTAAATTTTGTATTGAAGGGCTCCCTGAACCTTGTTCCTCAGATTCGATGAACCAAAGAAGAAGACGGAAGAAGGCCGCTGCTGGACCAGGAACTGAACCGCTGCAGACAGAACTCGGCAAGAACCCCGCCAACTGTAGCCGGTTCTACAACTGGAGCTGCTGCCTTTCCTGAAACACTGCAAGGCCTCCACAAAACCCCAGAGACCTTCCAGCCTTCAACCAAACTCTAAGAACCTCCCTTTGGACTAGAGACTCTTTACCCGGCGCCCACCGGCACACAAGTGTAGTGTTGACACGACTCACTACTGCAAAAGAACGCCAAGACCGCAGCAGAAGAGGACCGACACTTGTGTCAATGAGACTCTGCCCTGCCAGAAGAAAGCACTGCAGCTGGACGGCCTCTACTACCCAGAGGGATCCTCTTAGCTCAATGACCCAAGCTGTTCACAGTCCCATTCCTGAGAGCCTGTACCCTCCTTCAAGTGGCCCTGTCGGCCCCCTCCTGCCCCGTCTGCTCACCCGCAGCCTCTCCGAGACGGCTCAACATCGGAGGAAATCCTCCATCCCCTGTGCATCTCCATCCCCTCGACTGTGACCCCTGGGCTGGTGGTGCCTCCCTTCAACCTACAGTGACACGCTGACGACGACCATGGCGGTACCAGTGTTGGCAGTCTACTAAATGCTGATGACGACCATGACGGTACCAGTGTTGGCCGTCTACTGAATCCCTACCTCCATTGCAGTCTGCTGTCTGGGGGGGGGTGACCATCATTGCTGGTATCGATCACCGCAACGTAGATACTGAACCTCGCACCTTTTCAGGAGCCCCCAGTCTCCATTGACTAGCCTTGGGCTCGGCGAACTCTGCACCCGGCAGCCCCAGTGCTGCTGGTGGTGCAGTACCTACCTTAAACTGACCCTTGCCCGGTGCCGGTCTAATCCCCTGAAGACTGGAAAAGTAAGTTGTGTACTTACCTGCTGATGCATAACACCTTCCTTCCTTAGGCTTGCATTGCATTCTATCTGTTGCATCCGACTGTCTACCTGTTTCAAGTACCCTATGGTACTGTTTCTGATTGACAAGTACGAAAGTACTTCCAAGACTGAAAAGCATTTCATGCACATGCAAAGTATTGCTTGATGCTATACAAACCTGTTGCCAGTAACTTGAAAGTATTGCATAAAAGTCTACTTACCTGTAACTGAGTTCACCTTGGTTACTAGAAATAAAAGTAACTAAAGTAATATTTTTCTACAAACATTGTCCTGGAGTCAGTCATTGCCTTGTATAAGTATGTACACCAAATGCATTCAGACTACCCTCTGATAAGCCTAACTGCTCAGCTCAGCTGCCACTAAATTGAGAGTAAGGTATTATCTACTTTAACCTCTGCCATACCTTTGGGGACTTACTGGACTCTGTGCACACTATACCGCTTTCCTTATAGTATATACAGAGCCAGTTTCCTACAGAGGCCATTTGTGGGTAAATGCTAGTCTAGCTCCCAGTGGACGATGCACATTATGACTCCCCTTTTTGTGGGATTACCACCTAAATACATGACAGAGGTGTCTAGTTACTACATTCACTTTAGTGAGCATTTGTTTGCCTTGACACTGTAGATACTTAACTAGAGGCAAGCAAGTGTAGTCTGCTTATCGTATCGAAGAAACGCTTCCCTTTAGCAATATTTTATATCACAATAACTTCACAGCAGGACACAACTCATTGGGAGTAATACATATAACAGGAAATGGTGCACGAGCAAGGAGTACATAGACTGCACCTCCTTTAAGACATCACTCAGCCACTACCACGGACTCCTGAAAGAGTCAAAAAGGAATGCCCTTGCTGACTGCATCGAAGCCAGCTCCAACCATAGCAAAGAACTCAAAGTTCAAAAAAATATTTATTCTGCCTTAATAGGCCGTAAAAGAATAAAAACAAAAACATAACAACAACAGTCAATCCATTGATACAAGATTCCTGCGGATGACGTAAAGTACATTGGTCAGGAGACATAAAGGTTGGCAAGTGCTGAGGCCAAATAATTCATAAACCTTCATACAGTGAGTATCTATATGCCTAAAATTACGATTTAAATAAGCATGTGTTAAAACTAATAATAAATTATTCTGAAGAAAACTAAACATTAACAAAGCCAGTGATCAGCTAAAAAACATAGAGTCAACATAATTACAAGCCCAAGGATTTTCTAGTTCTTACAGCTAATTTGAAAAAGGTGCTAACCCAGTAGCATATGTCACAAGAATTCAATAGTTGGAGATGTTACAAAGCTTCTCTGCATCTGCAATGCCCCATGCTCTTTAGTAACGCTTGAGAAAGTGCCCATGTAAAAGCTAGGAAAATTACAAAAGAACAAGAAATGCAACAATGATTGTTCGCTAACATTGTCACAAGGGCAAGGCAGGACAGGGTCCCCCCACCAGGCCTGGCTCACTATTAAAACATAAACAAAGAAATCTTCAGCTTTGTCAAGGAGTTTTCCAACCCCTCAGCAGCAGAAAACATCATCACCCCCTCCCAAGAACTCTGCGACACCCTGGAGGACTTCTTCCACAACAAGATCTCCACAATCTACAAACACTGCGAAACCCAACCCGCCGCCCCCACATTCCCAGCCTCCTTGCTCCCACAGACGCTAACTCCAACCACAGGATCACCTCTTGGGACCAATTCACCACACAGAGCACAAATGCCATCATTCTCTCCATCCACTCAGGAGCACCCTTGGACCCCAGTCAATATCACATGTACAACCTCAGAAACAGGACTATCAGCAACAAGCTCACAGCCATTTTCAACACCTCCATGACCATGGCCACCTTCCCATAAGAATTGAAACACACTGAAGTCAAACCCCTCCTCAAGAAACCATCCGACGACCCCAAGGAGCTCAAGAACTACCGGCCCATCTCCCGGTTCCCCTCTCCCTCCAAAGTCTTCGAAAAGGCCATCAACCGCCAACTCACGGAATACCTGGAGAACAACGATCTTCTGGATTCCTCATGAACCACGGCACCGAAACTACCCTGATCACAGCCACCAACGACATCAGAACCCTCCTAGACCAGGAAGAAGCAGCCTCGTTGATCCACCTCAACCTCTCAGCAGCCTTTGACACCCTCCACAACCTGATCAAGAGGATTCATCAGATCGGAATCCAAGAAGACGCCCTCAAACGGATCATATCTTTCTTCACAGGAAGAACACAGAGAATCCGCCTTTCTCCTCAGAACCCAAGAACATCACCTGTGGCATCCCTCAAGGTTAATCCCTCAGCCCTACAGTGTTCAACACCTACATGACCCCCCCGGTCAACATTGTCAGAACCCATGGACTGAACATCTCCTACGGAGCCGACATCCAGCTCATACTCTCTCGATCTGAAGACCCATCCACCACAAGGGCCAACTTTCGCATGTGCATGACCAGCGTTGCAGATTGAATGCAAAACTACTGCCTCAAACGTAACACAGACAGGACTAAAGTACTAATCTTCGGGAACAACACCTCCCTTGGAATGACTCCTGGTGGCCTGCTGAGCTGCGACTCTCACCCACTCCAATTGTTAATAAAAATCACTAGGCAACAGTATGGTCAAGTGTTAATGAAACCAGACCTAAATAGGGGAACTAATCTAGGGACAACTTAATGTACCAGACAAAGTTAGAAAAATATCTCTTTTTATTCTTTTCACAAAATATTTGAAAGGTGACTAAAGTGCATCAAACAGAACATTGAACATAATGACAATAACAGCAAGATGTATCAATGGTTATTATCTTGGATTGGATGCCTATGGGTAATTTACCAGCTTTCAAAATTGATTTACAAGTCTGGGCAACGGCTGGTGTACAGAGAAACATTCATCACAGTCTAATCGATGTCACAAGACATGGAAACAGAGGATTGATGGAATTCCAGCAGTTCGGGAGAGAGTTGTAACAGCAGAGGTGTGATAATAGGGTTGCGCGTTGCAATTGCTTATGTCTAACTTGGGGTGTTTTGCAGAGGTTGTGTGGTAAGCTGTTGTGTGAGTGTATCGCTTAATGCAGAAAAGCTGAATGGTTATTGAGTCCGTCATGGCCTAAGATCCCAGGATAGTATTAAAAAATATAGAAGTCACTATATTGTAATTGCCTGCCTATGTTATATGGTGCTAGTCGTGAGATGTCGTCGGCTGCACAATTGAGTTAGGGACATTCATCTTTGTGCGAGAGTAATGTGTGGTTAGTGTAGCGGATCCTTGTGTGCAGGGGAGAATTTGCACTAATTTGTGTGAACCCCGCTGGTCGAGGTCTCACTCTAGTGTGAGTTAGTGTGATCCAGGGAGTGCAGCTCCGGACAAATTTCTTGTGTGATTGAATACTTTATTTCTTTAGCTGAGCAGGCAAAAAGTTATTTGTTGAAGTTGCTTAGCATTTTGTCTTGCATGTTAATTGCTGAGGAGAGTGCATTCATGAAAATTATAAAGAAGGGTGAGCCGCTGCGAGGAATGAGACTGACGTCACTGTGTGCCATGCTGGTATTGGTCGGATGGTGTAGAGCCGGGCTGGTAGTGTTTGACTACATCATAGAGTGTTGCGCTGTTATTGGTTGTTGACGGCGTACAAAGAGTTGTGAGTAAAAAATGATTTCCTGGTTTGAAAGAAAAGTTGCTAGTTATTGTTGATATTACTGCTGAAAAATGAAATTCTTTAAAGCGATACGAAATTTGATGAGGGAAGATGTGGCAATACCTGTTAGAGAGGGTTAAGAGGCTCCACCCGAAGATACCCCAGGTCATCATATGATGGTAAACATGGGGCTTCACACCTGTATTTGGCTTAGTCAATGGCACAAGATCACAGAGAAAGAAGGTGCACTGACGTTTCCACGCTATGGTACTTTTAATTTGAGAGTCATTGAACATTTGAGGAGGATGCTATATGACGTGGAGCCACATCCTAGTCCCTCACTATATGAAGCACTCAATTCTTGGAACACATAGCTCATGTTAGACAAATGGAGAGATATCAGGGGAAAGTCAAAAAAGCAGTACACACTTGTGCAAATGCTAGGTAGGATGTAGAATAAAAGAGATGGAGAACTGATATGGCTGAGGGAGCTAAACTGTATCCTCTATTGATTAGTGAAGGATCTCGGAAAGGCAAAGGAAAGGAATAGCAGAACAAGGAAGAGACAGATGACTCAGAAGGTGTAAATGAGGACAGTGATAATGAATTTAATGATGATTTCTTGAATGAATTATTGACAACTTGTCCACCCCCATATATCGAGACCCGATTTGAGGGAATGAGTTAGGCACATACTAATGACAGTACTGGAATGCCTACCATGCCTGTGGCTATAAATGCTAATCATATGGGGGGGCTTCCGGGATTGTTGCACCTCCAAATACACCTGACTTAAATGCTCCAGATGCATTGACTGTCCCGGTCACTATTGGTTCCATGGTTCCCTTGTACAACCCCGGATCAACAAGAAACACATACTTTGACTGTTTTTACTGAAATAGGTGCCTCAGGTAATACTCCTGTGGACTCAACAATGAGAAGGGTTCCTCAAGTTCCTTCCATTCCGACATAAGTACATACTCCTTGTGCTGCAAGCACAGATCCTTCTTTGAATCAGACAGGATTTTCCCCAACAATAGGGTTTGTTCAAAGGTCACCTATTTTTTATGCCCATATCGAATTCAACCCTGATAGCTCTAAGACTGCCGAATTCTGACATGATCATTTGGAATTCCTCACCAAATACAAATTCTCTCTCCTCTTTGGGAGGGATAATACTTAATACACTTGCTGTCAACCTGATCTTAGTGCCCAAGAACTTGATGACTGGCTTAAAATTCTAGAACCCTCAAGTGAAGGTGGAAGTGCAGGACCAAGCGAAGGGACTGTTCAGTCTCCAGTGAGAGAGAATAAAGTGAACGTTGCCAAATTAAAGTTGGAATTAGATGAACTGATGCTTGGAACTCTTGATTTATCCCAATTAGATACATACCAGGAGAGTGAATTCGTATCCATGTGAAAAGATGTAACCAAGCATGCTGGACAGGTTCATAAAGGGCTGTCTGAATTAGCTCAGAAATATGAAACTGATCTGAATAGGACCAAGACCTTGCAGAAAAGTTACCATGCATGTTTTAATGATGAGGACATCATTAGCATGAGAATACCAGAAATGAAATTACAAGTTAAGTAATTAATTGGCCATATCCGAAACTGGAGTGAACTAGATAGGTGGAAAGGCAGCTGGACGAAAAGGAAAGAACAAAAGAAGCCAAAGGTAGAGCTGCCTTCATCCAAAGAAGATGAAGGGGGTGCATGAAATTTTCCATTGAGAGGAGTGCCTGGTGGAGGTTATGTCTTTGTGACTTGCAGCAGGAGTGATCTTGCGTCATTCACAAATGATTTCCTGAAATTGAGAGATAAGCCAGTGGAATGGTACAAACAGGTTGATTGGTTTGTGAAGATATCAAAGGTTTGATGGACAGATCTGAATACCTTGTTTGACATTGTAGTTCCAAGCGATTTACGGGCTTAATGTAAAGTGGCTGTAGAATGACCTGACAAGGAGCCCATGAGACACCTTGCAACAAAGGCTCCATCGATGTTAGTGATGAAAAAGTATCAGCAGGTGATCACATTTTTAAAATCTAAGGTATCTCCTAAAGGTATTGAATGGCTCAAGATTGACAGAACAACCTAAGAGTCCAAAGAGACAATACATTGTTATTATTATGAGAGACTGCTGCAAGCGTTTAAGCAGTACAGCGGTACAGAGACTATTGAAGCCAAAGACATGGAACAATTTGTGTTCACATTTGTGCAGGGATTGAGACCTGAAATTAGCATGATGATTCAGCAGCATTTGATTTGTTGGCAGAGTAAGTCAATTGATGATATCTTGAAGTATGCGAAGTATTGTAGTAATGGAATGGAGATGAAACACAATAAACTGAAGGAGAAGTTGATGGTGGAACAGATGAAAGCTGCACCGCAAGGTCAAAGTCAGTCTTTGTTGGGAACGTTGGTTCTATGTAAGGAGTGCATCAGCAGGGAGTTCCTATGATGCAAGGTGGAAAGGGGTTTCAACAGTAGGGTAGACGTTGTAGTGTTCCAATTGGCCCGAGTGCTGGGATTGATGTAGCGACTTTGCAGAAGTCAAATCCTCGTCATGTTTGCAGCAAACTGGGGCTTTGGAAGTGGGAATGTCATTTTTGTCATGGGAATCAGGTTCAGAATAATGGATTTGAGCAACCCCAAAATAATAATCCTGGTCAGACGAACAATGTGCAAAGGCAGAGAGCGCAGAATTTTAGTCTGCACCAAAATCCAGTAATGCAGGTTCCACAAGCCCAAATACCACAAAAAATGTAAATGTTCCCCAATTTAACCCGAATCAAGTCCAGAATATCAAAAAAATCCTTTTGTGAATCATGATACCCTTCAACAAATCCTTATTGTAGGAAAGTAGGATCTGCTTCTTATGGTTACCCACACTTTTTGATTCATGTGATACTGTTTTTGACTAGTCTGACTGGGATCCTGCTAATCAGGACCCCAGTCTAGCTGCTTTCTCCTTAAACTGTTATGCTATGTACTTAGGTACACTCCAGATTGGATACTGGGGTAACCTTGTCAGTCCCTAGTATATGGTACCCATGTACCCTGGGCATAGGTACCCCAGAGGCCTCCCATGGGCTAAAGCAGGTATTATGCCACCCATGAAAGGCCATGCAAAATGGAACTACAGGCCTGCCATTGCAGCCTGTGTAAGTTGGTGCATCCAGAAAATACAAAATATATACTCAACTTTCCCTTCTACTCACAATCAACAGAATTTGGCTCCTATCACTGCACCAGCGTATGGTACCCAAGCAGTACTGGAGCAAATCCCCCTATTGGACCTTGTGACATTAGACGCCATCATGGCTCGTGTAAAATCAGGCTCCCCCAGAGACCCTGCACCTCCCCGTGCTCTGACCTCAGTCACTGGAAAAATCCTTCCAGTAGTCCTTGATTTGGTCAATGCTTCCATCTCCTCTGGAGTGGTCCCCCTGCATGGAAATGCGCAATGGTGAAGGCTCTTCTAAAAAAACTAACCTTGACCAGGATAACCTGGGGAATTATCACCCCATTTCCCTCCTCCCAAGGCTGAGTAAGATCAGTTCTGGTAGAGTTTTTAGAATCCAACAATCTACTTCACCCTTCGCAGACGGGCTTCCGTCCCCAACATGGTACTGAAACCGCCCTATTAGCAGTGACTGAGGAGTCCAGGAGTATTCTGGATCAATGGGGTACAGCAGCGATCATTCTCCTGGACCTCAGCGCTGCATTCGACACCGTTAACCACGATATACTGATCCTCAGACTTAGGAGTCTGGGAGTGACAGGTGGTGTCATTACTTGGATGCAGTCCTTCCTAGGAGAACGATCCTTCCAGGTCTTTGAAGGCGACATCGTATCCAAACGTATGTCCCTCAGTTGTGGTGTGCCTCAGGGATCTTCCCTGAGCCCCACACTGTTTAATATCTATATGAGTCCTTTGGCAGAGATTGTCCGTCCATTTGGCATAAAAATCGTTACCTACGCCGATGACACGCAGCTCGTGGTGGCATTAAACCATCCCGAGAAGTCATCCGGCGACCTAGGAAGCTGCCTAGAGGAGGTAGCCAAATGGATGGAACTCTCTTGCCTAAAACTCAATGGGGACAAGACGGAGCTTATACTCCTTGGTAACTCGCCATCTTTCAATTCCGAGCTGCTTTGGCCCAACTGTCTAGGCCCTGCCCCAGAACCAAAAACCAGATCAAAAGCCTAGGCATTTGGCTGGACCGCTCCCTGAGTTTTAATTACCAGGCGGCAAAACTATCAGCCACTTGTTATGGCCTGCTGAGGATGTTACGTAAAATACTCCCTCTCCTCCCATTTCAGGCAAGAAGAATTATGGTCCAGGCTCTTATTCTATCTCGCCTAGACTATGGGAACGCCCTTTATTTAGGAGCCCACCAATCCACTACCTACAAGCTCCAGATCCTCCAAAACTGTGCAGCTCGCCTGCTCCTCCAGATCCCTTACCGGCAATCCGCAAAACCTGCACTGAGGAGCCTTCACTGGCTGCCTGTCAGGGAGAGAATCAAATTTAAGGCTATGTGTATTGCACATAGGTCCTTTTAGGGGAAAGGACCAGCAATCAGCAGATCTATGATCACTCCATACCAACCAAGCAGAAACCTCCGCTCGGCGTCCCTGTCTCTTGCCATACTCCCGAAAATAAAGAGAGCTAGATGTGGCGGACGCTCCTTTTCTTATAACTCCGCCAGACTATGGAGCGCTCTCCCCCCATATAAGGAGGGAGCCTAACCTGCTGCCCTTCCGTAAACTCCTAAAAACTTGTTTTTTTCAAAACTGCACTTAATCATGGGCCTTCTCTGTCTGTCCGCGTCCGATCTCAGCGCTGGGATCCCTCAGGGTAGCTATTGCGCTATATAAATGTTTTTCCATTTCATTTCATTTCACCACTTACTTAAGATATAGGTTTACTATATCTAAGTGTCACTACACTTAAAACCTATAAGTCACCCCTATAGAAGGCCTTAACAATCCTGAAGACAGGGTGCTTGGTTCTAAGTGAGAGGGTGCCACTGCGTGAGTAGAGTACCCCTGCAGCCTACGGAGTCCATTCTCCCGGGCTGTTAGTGCTGCAGCCATTTACGACATAAAGAGTGGCATTATGCGACCACGTGATGACCAACTCTAAAACGGCTGAAAGTAACCCTATTGTGTTTGGTGTCAAACATTGTGGAATCATACCCCCACACCGGTAACCGGTGTGGGAGGTATGATTCCACCCTCAGAAACGAGCTTTGTGAGGTCCCTGGTGTTCCCGGTACCAGCCTTCTAGTCCCGGGCAGCTCAAAATGGTTGCTGCCGACCAGAGACACATTTCTGCCCTCCTGCTGCTGAGCCAAGCTCTAGCAGGGAAAGGCAGAACAATAGGCATCCTGTCTCAGGGAGGTGTGACCACCTCCCAGACAGGATTTAGTGTATTAGGCCAGGGTGGGTGCGCTTGCCAGCGACCGAAAGTCTGCATGAGGGGCACATTTTGTGTCCCTGTGCATAGTCCAGTTCAAACCAGTCCTGGGAGCCGTTGGCTCCTGCTCTGGAGCAAAAGTGGACAAAGGACATGGGAGTAACCTCCCCTCTGTCCAGAACCTCCCTGGGAGGGTCCCCTGACTCTGTCCAACCCTCTCCTGTGGGTACAAAAGGGCGTACCTGGCTGTAGGAACCTAGATTCGATGTGGACAAGATTCTGATCAATAAACCACTGACCTCCAACCGTCTGGACACTCTGGACTTCGCTGGACTTCGTTTGGGCCCAACTTCGTCTCCCTCTCCGTCCAAAGCATCGTCTGTGTCCGTGCACCATACATGCTCCATGCAGAACCTGTGGAGCATCAAGGACAACTGAAGATATTTCCATTGGAGTGAAGGAGTCACTCCCCTGCAACCGAAGACACCACATCACGATTGACCGGTCAGCTGCTCCTGAGCTCCTATGGACTCCGAAGGCTCCAGCAACACAGGAGGTGGGTTTCCAAGTCTATCGACGTCTGAGCTGCCGTTTCACCAAGTTTGAGGTCAGAATCCCTCGTGGGGGCTGCAATACCTGTACCCCTGTGCACCGTGTACTTTTGCAAGTGCATATGCTTGTTGGCGTTTCCAAAACAAGTGCACTGGGCTCTGAGTAGCCCCAACCTCTGGCACCATTTCCTACAAAGAACTCCAGCATCCTCACACCTAGTGCTCCGTGGGCTGCTGCTTTGTGAAACTGCTCGAGGTCCCCTCGCGACTACTGTGCCTCCGGCCTGTGGGTCCCCTTGAGAATCAACACTGCTTTTCTTGAGCTCCCCTGGTTGCTCCAGGCTTGCCCTGTCTCCCCTGTGTTTGATGAGTCTCCTGGACCTTGCTGGTCCAAACCGCAACATTTCTTGACCTTCTGCGTGGGTTGCCGCTGCCACGGCTTGTTGGTGCTCCAGCCAGACACCGACCTCTCAGCACTCGACATCCTTTAAAGGACAGCTCGCATCCGGCTCCTGGTTGTCCTCGACGTCTCCTGGTCCCTGTGGCTGCAGAGTCAAGAACCCCTTCAACGCACCTGAAGCACCCGACATCGGTGGGCATTCGTCTACCGAGCCCCTGGTCACTCCTGAGTGACCCAGACTCTGTCCCCTCTGCTTTCAGGTACTCTTCAACAAGAATCCATCTTTGGATTCCAACGGACACTTTTCTTCCTTCCAGCAGTGGCCCTTCTTCGAAGTCCTCCATTGAGTTCGACTGCGGTTTCCGACGCCACTTCAGCCCTATGCACCCGGCTTCCTTGGGATAGGTAACTCTGGTACTACAGTATCCACGGGTGGGGTGACTCTCCAACCTCCTAAGTTCCACGGGATTTCTTCAAAGTCCACTTGGAAGGGTACTTAAACTTTAAAACTGCAACCGCTACTCTCTCATAGAATTGTACGGCGCACGCAGTCGTGTTCCCACACTGCACCTGTCCTCCGTGGGGTCCCTACTTACTCACCTTGGGTGGTTCCTTGGGGTCCCAGTGATTCTACATCCTCTAGACAATGTCTGGACTCGAGTCGTGGTTCTTATACCACTATTTTAGTATATGGTTTGGTCTCCTCCTGGAGCCCACTGTGTATTAGTGCTCCTTACGATTGTTTCTATGCTACAGTATTGTGTGCTTTGCGAGTATCTTCGCGTAGAAGATACTGTGTCATACTTTTAGTGTGTTATATTAATAAATACATATTTTTATAACTACTGTTTGGTTCTCCTTTCATTTAATCAATACTATAGGGTTGCATTCTGGTAAAACAAGCTGCTTAACATTCCTTCAAGACTAAGCCTGAAGGCTGCTCTCCACAGCTACCACTTGGATAGCTTTCTAAGGTTATCTTTGACCTCTAAAATCACCATAAGTGTTGTTTGGACTGGTACAGGGTGCCCACTTTAATTAATGGACAGCATATACCAGGCCAACTTCTCACACCTATGATAGAAGCATTTGAGGATTACAATTCTGATACGTCTCAATGACGGTGCCTGAGAGGGGAGGAGGATTGAGTGCTTTGGGCAAACATTGAGGTAGACCAGTATGTTCCATTCATGGAAGGTGAAGTGAATGGCCACCCCGTGTCATTTTTAGTTGACACTGGTGCTACCCTCTCTACTGTAAGAACAGCAGAGGTTGCCAACCTACCCCTCTTGGGAAATAGAATCCAAGTTGTAGGAGTCGCAAACAAACAAATGACAAGCCCTGTAACCTGTAAAAGTAGGGTCCTTTGAGGAGAATCACCAATGTGTGGTGTATGATTCGAGTCCTGTAAATCTGCTAATGCTTGATCTTTTGTGCAAACTGAATTGCACAATCTACTGTACCCCGAAAGACATTGAATTTCAAACTCATGATGAGGACGTTGCCTTTAAACTTGCAAGTCAGAATAAAAACGTCACACAGTACCCAGTAATGACAAATTATGATTTACCCCCAGATCTTAGAGACACAGTGAAACCATGAAGTCTGGGACTTTTTAGGAAAGGACATAGGTCTCATCAAAGGTGTTGAGGTAACAGATAACATCAGGCTGGCCTTGGATAAACATCAGTCAGCCATCCTCGTCCTGCTCGATTTGTCCGCAGCCTTTGACACCATCTCCCACGGCACCTTAGAACATCGGCTTTGGGAGATAGGTGTCAGAGGCACGGCCCTTGAGTGGTTTAAGAGCTACCTAGCCGACCGCGTGACAACAGTACAGATCGGAAACAACCTCTCATGTGAGAGACCAGTCAAGATGGGAGTACCACAGGGCTCTATTCTGAGCCCGACCCTATTCAATCTGTACATGACCCCACTGGCCAAGGTGATCAGATCCTATGGATTTGATGTCATATCTTACGCAGATGACACTCAAATTCTGGTCACTATTGGCCCAGATCCTACTGAAACACAGCTACGCTTCAATAAATGCCTGTCCCACATTGACAGGTGGATGAGCTCCAATCATCTACAACTAAATGGAGCCAAGTCTGAGGTCATGCTCTTTGGCAATGCAAAGGAGCATTGGTCCACTGACTGGTGGCCATCCCATCTTGGCCTCTGCCCCACCCCCACATTGACGGTGCGGAACCTAGGTTTCCACATGGACAACCAATTGTCCATGAGGAACCAGGTCAATCATATCATTGGCACATGTTTTGGAGTAATGCGTAGCCTTCGGAAGGTTTTCAAGTGGCTACCAGTGGAGGCCAGGAAACCATTAGTTCAAGGGTTGATAATAAACCGAATGGACTACGGAAACTCCCTACTGTTTTCAATTAACAATAACCTTCTGGACAGACTACAGATCTTGCAGAACACTGCGGCAAGGCTGGTCCTGGATCTTCCGCCCAGATCGCCTTCCGCACCCTGCTTAAGATCCCTTCACTGGCTACCAGTCAGAAAACGAATTCTTTTCAAAGTTCTCTGTCTAGTCCATAAACAGTTGTACGGAAAAGGCCCGAGATACTGGACCAAGAAATTATGCTGGTACCAACCACGCAGGGCGCTTAGGTCCAGCAATCAGTTTTTGCTCACTACTCTTAAGATACATACTGCCAGAAAAGGAGGACGATCTTTCTCCTTTCTTGCCCCATCATCCTGGAATAAAATTCCTATCCATCTGCGAAATGTCCCTGATCATAACTCTTTTCGCAAGAGGCTGAAGACATGGCTTTTTGACATCTGAACCACTTCACTTCTTTTCAGAGCTGTCTGCTAGCGCCATGAGACTTTCGAGTGATGTGTGCGCTGTACACATGCCCCTTGATTTGATTTGATTTTGATTTGAGCCCGCACGCGTAACAGAGAAACTCAATGCAGGGTATCCAAGTAGCCAGTAATATAATCTGACCCCTGAAATTATGGCTGGGATAACTCCTGTAATTGACTCAATGATCCAGCAAGGCATATTAAAAGTAACTCTGGGCGGAGCTTGCGGAGTAGTACTCCGTGGAATTTCATGGAGTTAGTATAAAACTCCGTAAAATTCATACAATTCTGTGGAGCTTGTGGCCTGGCAAAGTTACATCTGCCCCCCTGCAGCCCCTGCACCCCGCCCCCACCCTCCCCCACACTCCCCTGCGTGGTAAAGCTGACCGTACCTCTCCTGGGCCTCCACAAAGTGGAGAGGTGTGGTGCAGCGGCCAGGGCAGCTGACTTCGGAGCACAGGGTTCACGGTTCGATCCCCGGCTCCGGCGGCAGCTCAGCTCAGCACCATGTGACTCTGGGCAATAGCTCACTTAATTTCCACTACGGCCCCCAGCGCCTTGAGACCCGTAAGGGTGAGTAGCTGCGCTATATAAAAACGGACTCCTCCTGTCCTTGGTGGGTGGGTATGGCGGTGCCGGCTTCCTTCCTGGTTCCTCCCCTGCTGCTGGGTGCACTCGTCTCCTGCTGCTCCGGCTGGGTCCTAGAATACAATTAACAGGAAGAACTGCAGTGTGCATGCGTGAAGGCATGCCTGACCCTATAGTTCAGACAGCCCTTATGATGATTTAAGAAGTCTCAGACAATATTAGAAAGCTATCCAAGTGGTAGCTGTGGAGAGCAGCCCTCAGGCTTAGTCTTGAAGGAGTGTAAAGCAGCTTGTTTTACCAGAATGCAATCTTATAGTATAGATTAAATGAAAAGGAACCACACAAAGTATGTATAAAAATATGTATTTATTATAGAATACTCTCTAGTACATTACAGTATCTCCCACATGGAGATAGACACAAAGCACACAATACTTTAGCAAAGAAATTACAGTAAATAGCACTAAGACACAGTGGGCCCCAGGGGGGACCAAACCATATACTAAGAAAGTGGTATAAGAACCACAACTCGAGTCAGGACAATGTCGAGAGGATGTAGAATTGCTGGGGACCCACAGAACCACCTAAAGTAAGTATATAGGGACCCCACGGAGAGCGTGTGCAGTGTGTGAACACGACCGCGAGCTCCGTACAAGTCTATGTGCAAGTCGCGGTTGGAATTTTAAAGATTAGGGACCCTTCCCAGTGGACCGTGAAGAAACCCCGTGGAAGAGAGAAGGTTGTAGAGCCACCCCCACCTGTGGATACCGTGGTACCTAAGTTACCTATCCCAGGGAAGCCGGGTGCATAGATGTGAAGTGGGTCGGAAACCGCCGTCGAACCCAATTGAGGACTTCAGGAAAGTGCCGCTGCTGGAAGTGGAGAAAGTGTCCGGAGGAATCCAAACCTGGATTCTTGATGAGGAGTACCTGAAAGCAGAGGGGACGGAGTCTATATCACTCAGGGGTGACCAGGAGACTTGGAAGACGAATGCCCCCAATGTCAGGTGCTTCAGGAAGGATGACGGTGACCTTGACTCTGCAGCTGCGAGGACCAAGCGATGCTGAGGATGACCAGGACTCGGATGTGAGCTGTCCACGAAGGATGTCGAGTGCTAAGGGGTCGGTGTACGGCAGGAGCACCAACAAGCCTTGGCACATGCAACCCATGCAGAAATGCAAGAAGACTACGGTTGGGACCAGCAAGGTCCAGGAGACTCACCACAAGCAGGGGAGTCCGGGCAGGCCCCGAGAAATCAGGGTAGCCCAAGGAAAACAAAGATGACCCTCAATTGGACCCACAGGCCGGAGGCACAAGGATCGCGATAGGACCTCGAGCAGCTCACCAAAAGGAGCAGGCCACGGTGCCCGCGAGGCGGTGTGGCTGAAGATCTTGGTAAAGAAGTTGCCAAAGGTTGGGGCTACTTGGAGCCCAATGCACTTGTCGCAGAGTTGCCAACAGGCATATGCACTAGCAAAAGTATGCAGTGCACAGGGGTTTGGTTAATGCAGCCCCCACGAGGAATTCTGACCTCAGACTTGGAGAGATGGCAGCTCGGGCCTCAGGAGACGTAGATAACCACCACCTGTGTTGTTGAACTCGTCGGAGTCCGCAGGAGCTTGGGATCAACAGACCGGTCAGCAGTGTTGTGGTGCCTATGAATGTAGGAGAGTGACTCCTTCACTCCAAGGAGATTATCTTCAAGTGTCTTGGATGCTCAACAGGTCCTGCACGGATCCTGTATGGTGCACAAGACGATGCAGCAGACTGAAAAGGAGACGAAGTCAGGCCCAAACGAAGTCCAGAGTGACCAGACGGTAGAAGTGCAGTGGTTTCAGTTCTGAATCTTGACCACGATTAATCTATGGACCTACACCCAGGTAAGCCCTTAAGCACCCTAAGAAAAGTGTTGGGAAGATTCAGGGGACCCTCCCAGGGGAGGGTCTGGACAGGGGGAGGTTACTCCCATGTCCTTTGTCCAGTTTCGCACCTGGTTTGAACTGGACTATGCACAGGGACACTAAATGTGCCCCTCATGCAGACTTTCAGGCACCGGCAAGCGCACCCATCCAGCCCTAATTCACTAAATCCTGTCTGGGAGGTGGTCACACCTCCCTGTGACAGGATGCCTATTGTTCTGCTTCCCCCTGCTCGAGCTTGGCTCAGCAGCAGGAGGGGAGTAATGTGTCTCTGGTCGGCAGCAACCATTTTGTGCTGTCCGGGACTAGAAGGCTGGTACCGAGAACACTGAGAGCCTAACGTAGGGCTCTTCCAGTGCTTGGAATCATACCTCCCACATTGTTTACGGTGTGGGGGTATGATTACAACATGTTTGATACCAAGCATGGGATTCATTGCAGCCGTTTTTGAGATGGTCATCGTGCTGTCACGCGATGCCCCTCTATATAGTATATGGCTGCTTCACTGACAACCCGGGAGAATGGACTCAGTAGGCTGCAGAGGTGACCTGCTCATGCAGGGGCACCCTCTCACTTAGAACCAAGGTGCATGCACCAACTTACACAGGCTGCAATGGCAGGCCTGTAGTTCCATTTTGAATGGTCTCTCATGGGAGGCACAATGCATGCTGCAGCCGATGGGAGACCTCTGGGTTACCTATGACCTGGGTACATGGGTACCATATACTAGGGACTGAGAAGGGTACCCCAGTATCCAATCTGGGGTGTACCTGAGTACATAAAACAACAGTTTAAGGAGAAATCAGATAGACTGGGGTCCTGATTAGCAGGATCCCAGTCAGACTAGTCAAAAACAGCATCACATCAAGCAACAAGTGGGGGTAACCATAAGAAGCAGATCCTACTTTCCTACAATGCCTAATTACAATAAAGCAATTTCACTTTTCTGCAGTGAGAGGGAGGGCTGCGCGCTCTCAGTGCTTATGCAGTCACGCGGCAACAGTCAAAGATCAGTTGCCTACTTTGCCAGTTTCAGCAGCGCTGCCTAGATGTCTCTAATCTGTGGCAGCCACAGGTGTCAGCATTGAAAGGTGTGAAAGTATTGTCATGGGTCATCCACTCACTGTCTATATGCCCCACTCAATCGAGATATTGTTAACCCGCACTCAGCACCCCACAAACAGTCGTCTAACCCGGTATTAGCAAGTCATACTGGCGGCGGTTGTATGACGTTACAACGCATGCTTTTATCCCGCATGCCGTTACAATACAATTTTTTACCCCGACTTGCTGTCGGGGGTGCGCTGGAGTTTGGAATAGTATAATTTACTATTCCAACTCCAGTCTGTGCAACAGTAGGGAAGGTGTTGGAGTTAAATCCAACACCTTATACCCTCTACAACAAGCCATTTTCGTTGTAATGGCATGCAGGGTAAAAGCATGCGTTGTAATGCATGCATTGTAATGGTTGTTTCCCACTGGCGGCAGACAACATTACACTCAAGCATTGCACCACTTTGAATCCTGCTACTCTGCTACCTATTGCTGACAATGATGCTGATGAACATGAAGTTGAACATGACTGTTTCAATGTTACTGAACTGCGCACCAAGCCAAGACCAGATATACAATATGAGCCACTACCTGTATCTGATTATGTACTGTTTGTTGATGGCTCCTGCTTGCGAGACCACAGAGGAAGCCTGAGAGCTGCTGATGCTCTCTGTACAGTCTCAGGTGTGGTCTCAGGTGTGGTCAAAGCCTCCTGGCTTCAAGGAGTGTTTTCCACACAAGTGGCCGAATTGGTTGCTCTTAGAAGAACCTGCTGTGATTCAGACCAGCTGAAAGTGACAATTTTGACTGATAGTCAGTATGGCTTTGGTGTTGTGCATGACTTCGGACAGTTGTGGTCACCTACTCAAGGCATTGCAAAAGCCTACCCAGATTGCGGTTGTGAAATGCTTTGCACCCCACACTGGAAATGACTATGTGACAATGGGCAACAGGTATGCTAATGAGATCGCCAGGTACTGTGCTCACAATGCTTGTACATTTAATGGTGAATCTGTGAATGAATATGCAGATCAGACCAATTACAACCTCTTGTTAACAGCAGCTGATACATGGGGTGAGGTTAAAGGCTGCAGAAGAAGTCTCAGAAGCAGAACAGCAAGGATGGGTTAGAGCAGGTTGAGTCAAAAGAGAGGATGATATTTGGGTTTCAGGAGATGGAAGACCTGTGTTGCCAGACAGTTTGTTGCCCTCAATAGCAAGGCATGATCATGGACTTGCACATGTAGGGGGCGCCATGGTCAGAGTGATTAGGCAGGCGTGGTTTAACCCCAGGTCCAGATTGGTGGCTGAAGGATTGTGTCACAGATGTGTTGTGTGCCAATAGATAAATGTAGAGAAAAGAACCACAGTAACACTGAGTCACATATGGAGATCAGGTGGTCCATTCAACAGAATACAGTTGGACTTCATTGAAATGTCTGTGTGCAATGAGCTGAGATATGTCCTGGTTGTTGTGTGTATCTTCTCGTGTTAGGTTGAAGCTTGTTCGACCAGAAGATATGACAGTCTCACAGTAGCTAAGTTGTTGTTGAGGGAGTTGATACCATGTTTTGGATTCCTGACTTCTCTGGAATCACAAAGGGGGACTCATTTTAATAATAAGGTCCTGAAAATGCTATGTGTAGCTTTACAAGTGGAGCAAAGACTATATTACAGTTATTGACCGGAGGCTTGAGGTATCGTGGAGCAGGTAAATGGGACTTTGAAGTCCAGACTAGCTAAAGTGTGTGCTTAAACATCTCTGAAGTGGCCTGATGCTTTGCCCATTGTGTTGATTAGTCTACGCAGTATTCCTGACAGAAGGACAGGATTGTCCCGCTTTGAGATCATCATGGGCTGAGCAATGTGATTGCCAGCTGTACCTCCAGATGCGCTTGTGAAAATTACAGATGACATGAATCTTAATCACTGCAAAGGACTGGCTGACGTGGTGTGTTCTGTGTCGCATAAGGTTGCAGAAGTCACAGCCTCGCCTCTTCAGGAGCAATGTCATGACCTCAGTCCCGGGGAATGGATGGTCATTAAAAATCACGTGAGAAAGAACTGTTTGGAACCTTGTTGGCATGGACCTTACCAGGCTATCCTAGTCACCACAACAGCTGTTAAATGTGGGGTCTCCCCAACTGGGTGCATGCAGCTCATACTCGCAGAGTTCAGTGTCGCCTTGATGATATAACAGTACCTCTCCCTGAAGGGCTGGAGGGAAAAGAAAGACTGAGAGAGCAGGTTAGTCAAGCTCTTGGGGACCCACAAGAGAGTGAGACAGCACATGTTCGGCCTGAGGGGGGTTGTGATGAGTCTACAGTTGAAGCTGAAACAAAAGAATCTCCTCCTGTGGTGTTGACTGAGCCAGATTCAGACCCTGACAAAGGGCCTTGTGCTCTGGGATCGCGAGTAGTGATTTGAGACCGGTGGGCAAGAAGGCAAGAGAGAAGGAGACAGAGTTTGCCTGCAGAACGCATGCCTCATATGATCCCAGAGGAAAGAGGAGTCAGGCATAAGTGACAGTGAAGATGAACTGACTGTATTAAGGAGATCAAAGAGAGCCAGAGTACCCTGTCAAAGGTACTCCTCATATTTTGCTGCAAACAACTAGGAGAGAGAGTTCTGGAACTTTTGCTATAACCGTTCAGATTCATCTGAGGTTCCTTGAACAGAACTGTTTGATGAAACTTCATTTCAAATTCACTTTGCCATTGAATCAGCTGATGCAGCTTTTAATTGATTTTCTATTCCCTGAATTTGAACTGTGAACTATTAGAGACATTTAAATAGGGTTTGGAGGGAAGACAGAAGAGTACCTAGGCCCGAGTCTGCTGAAGGAGCATAAGGTTGTCATTTAGAAGAACACAGAGTAGGACTAAGGAAGCCTCACGAAGACCTTTTAAACAAGGAGAGAGAGTGCATTCCATTGCATGAACTTTTTTTTGCCCGTTTTCACAGGTGGAAACCGACGGTGAAGACGCTGCTGCTGCTATATTCTACCCAACTGTCTGATCTTAGAGAAGTCATGGAGCGTAACAATAGTGGTAGATGTAGGTGCATGCTGATAGGAGTATTAGTTGTTGTCACTATAGAATTAATTGCTGTGCTTGTAGGGTTGCATCTACCCACACCTTCTAGTCCAAGGGAGATTAAGTCTACAAATGTTCCCAAAGCACCATTTCCTACTGACAATAGTTTGTTTTCATTTGACGAGAAAGACTTACATGTAGATACATCTAGAGGAGATTATTCACTAAATGCTTAATCTAAATTCCTTTATTAGTATGTTAACACTATGAAAGCCAGGGATTGCTATGTGTGCATGCAATTACCTGTCTCCACTGTACAGGACATCACATATCACCATCTTCCTCTAACTTATGGTGTCTCGTGTAGTCTGTTGTTGAGCCTTTTCTTTGGCAAGGGTCATTTCCAATATTATTATTCGAATTATGACCTAGTTTTTTCCAGAAGTTCCTTTGTTGAAGTATTTGAATCGTCAACCTGAGACTAACACACTAGCCATTGTTGGACACTTCTTTAAACGTATCATGACATTAGATACTGCTTATGCTCATAGACACAATTTGGCTTGCATATTGACAGAGGTTGAAAAGAAATTTGAAGATTCAGTGGAGACAGGAGGAGAAATATAATGGCTAGAGCTGCAAATCATACACATGCACCAAATTGGGCCAAATAACAGATTGGGCAAAGGTAGCAGGAAATATAGCAGCATTGGCATTAGATTGGTAACTCCAAGGGAAATTTGTTTGCAGACACTAAAAAAACCAAATTAGACAAACATTTTGTGGGAAAGAGTGAAAGTGATAACACCTTTGAACCCTGTGGAAATTGGGAATTGTATTCACAGGGAGAAGATCCTATTATTTCTGGAGTTGATTGCATCTATGGAAGACATGCTTATTACATGTTACCCAGGAGTTGCTATTATACATGCTGTATGGGGATAGTGTTTCCGAAAATCTATCACGTAGGACATCTTGATGACTCTGGAGGAGGAGAACAAGCCAGAACCAAAAGAGGTGCCAGTGCTAATGAAATTGTTGGAGACATCTTTGGTGCAATTATTCCATCCGTAAGAGTGATACTGAATTCTCATAAGATTAGAAAGTTGTCTACTGTGGTTGACAAGCTGTTCACTTATACAGCAGGAACATTTCTAGTTGTAGATACTGAAATGCTAGCTATTAGATCTATGATTTTGCAGAACAGACTTGCGTTAGACATTCTCCTTGCAAAGGAGGGCTGAATCTGCAAGATGTCAAAGGTCCTCCACTGCTGCACCTACATTCCTGATAAGAGTAAGGACTTGAATAAGCAGATTAAGAACATTACTGATCTGAAGAAAGCTTTGTAGGGGTTAGAAGCAACAGGTGCATGGGAAGCAATAGGGAATGGATTTACTGCTGTAGGCAGATGGTCTGGAAATGTAGGGAGTGGAATTGTAGGTAGCATCTCAAGACCCCTTTGATAATTGCTCTTGTGAAATATTCCTGTTTGTAATCTGTAAGGGATGAAAAAAACACAAGCTAAGAGGGGAGTGAAAAGAAAGAGAGCAGACATAGAACTAGAAGAGAGTCAGTGCAGATATTATGATGATATCAAATGTCTGGAGGGGTACAGACGAAAGTTTATGAAACCCATGAAATTGTAGCTGGTCTGTCTGATAAGATCTATATCCTGATGTGATGGCTAGATTCACCATCAGAGGGGGATTGGGGCAGCGTAATTCTGGCTCCTTCCTTAAACGTCACGGAAGTGCATTATTTACATGTCATTGACAATATATTCACAGTGTGACTTAACATTATTAATGTGAAATGTAACATGTAGTTTCTATTAGAACCATCCTCACAACAGAAACGCATTCCCTATAGAAACTAGAGATTCATTCATGTACGTATGCTCTAATGTTTTCATAAATAATGTATAACATGTAGTTCTCATTCACTTTCATATTTGCACATTCTGAGTTATACTGCATTTAATGAAAGTATAACATGAGCGTAATAACTTTTCCCTTGCAGGTGCCTTCTTGAGGCTTCATTAATAGGAGTCAGGAGGACAATGTATTAGCGATAGCAAGGCTGAGAAAGAAATCTTGGCAAGAACATGACGATTTAACATGTTACAAGAAAGCCTCCTATTCATCAGGAGTGGAAAGATGAGGTTGAGAACGGCTGTCTTAGCCGAGATGCGGGGAATTGGGATCTATGTTCCAAAGCACCTGAACACTGTTTTCTCATTGGATAATGGTGGTATGATCGGGATAACACCATCTGAATCTCATGCTTTCCTTATATCCTGGTGTTCAGACAGTTCACTGTCCCGGCAGATTATTTTGAACTTTGAGAGGTACAGACCTGTCTGCTTCCGTTATTCCTTCCTGAGTGTGGCTTTATGCTGGGAAATATTCCCTTCTTTGGAATACTTCTGCAGACGTTTCCGCAATGCTGACACATTCCTACATTTCCCAAACCTTTTTAGACACCTATGCCCAGAACTGTTCCTACCCTAATTTAGAGCTCAGAGTAGATGATTTCAATTGTCCTAAACTCTACCTAGACTTTTAGCTTGAGGATTTTAAAGCTTATTCATGTTTAGTGAAGAGAATCAGAGTTTCCTTAAGGAACACTGAATTTCCTGATCTTCCCTGTGTTGCAGGGATTCTGCACATACACAGAACTATGCGCAGGAATATGGGACCTTGTTGTATTGGGGCTAAGCCTTCCCACCATCTTAGTGCCCATGAACCCAGGACCGACTAGCTATAGTGTCTCACCCGCTCTCCTACACACTCATGAAGAAGCAAATGATTAGACACCCCAGAACACAACACTCCTGGATCTCTCAGGAATCGCTGTAACAAGACACACCTTTTCGCTCCTGACCAAAACACGAATATAGTTTAAACTGTTTATTCTAACTATCGTGCTCTAAAATGCAGTATACAAGCCACAGCCAGTAGAAAAATGCATAAAACTAACACAGTTCGCATTGCAGCAAGGCCATATATCATAAAGGGAGATGTCCTCATATAAAGACAGTGGATAAAGTACTATAAGGCCTAACCACCCTCCCCTTGGTAAGAAGAAGTATTATTATATAACAGAAGATCTCTGGGCTTTGTCAGTAGACCCCATACCTTAGTGCCTAGATGGTATGTCTAAATCATAGGAACCGCTTAGCTCTTCTCCCTGGAATGCTCCCTCTCCAAGTGTGTGTTACCTAAACATGCATCCCCATAATATCAAAGTACGAGTTTCCAGTCGCAGCTGCATTAGCATGTTTTGTCTAGGTGCTAGGGACTGACCAGAACAGAATAACAGGGGGCATTGTTTATCGACCTTGCTCACAGTGTTCAGACTAAACTCCAGGAACAGGCAGAGAACGAACAAAGCAGACGGTTCTCATGTGAAAGACATAAACAGAGTGTTGCAAAATAAAGCCATGTAGTAACGTGCGCAAAAGCAGCATCATGGCTGCTGGGTTCATGCTAACTTAGCGATGCCGACAATGTCCCAATCGGCCACGTGACACCTGTGTTGCACAATTGGGTACACGAATGGTAATCTGTTCAATTGAATGTTAACTTATTTTTGTCTCCATCAGTCTACTACAGTCCAAAGTTGAAGGAGAAGCCGGAGCCGTACAAATCCACTCCAGCACATGTTAAGCATTTGATGTTAATATGAACAACAACCTAGAAAATGGCGCCACCTCACCTGTTATCCTGACTTGACGGGACCAGTCTACACGGAAGAGAACTAGCTATCGGAGGCACGCATATCATACCTCCATACACATTAGGACTGTTTTTCAGTTCTTGTTAGATGGCAAGATAGATAGTGCTTTGGGTCCCATAACAACAACATCCTGAAATGTCTTTTTGTACTGGTTACATCAAGATAGCCCTCATGGTACACCATATGAGTTGACTGAAACTCTTCACCATATTTGTAATAGGGGTGTTCCTCCTTACCCAAATAGAACTTTTACCCGTTACATGACATTGATACAAGTTTGAGTGGATACTACAGCATCATACACTATGTTGTTATAATTGTACTGCATAATCATTAGAGGTTCACACCGTTGCATCATATAAACATATCACCTATTTATCTTTATGCATCACAGTTGGCATTTGCACTGTTATCCCTGGATTATAAGTTTTGAGAGGACACATTTAGGCAAAATACTCACTAACATTATCTGTGGTTAAGCAATATCGCATTGTGTGATGTACACACACATGTTTTGTGCTACCAGTAGCATGTCACTATCACGAAGGTAGTATTTCAATGCGAATTGTGAAAATTATTGAATCTGAACTCTCTCATTTTTCTGCACAGTTTCTCCAGTGTTGAGAACAGAATTATAGGAAACAATAGCATCTCTAAGGATTGAAGAGTCAACTTCTAACCAATTTACATATACTCAGCCCATTGAGGCACCTTCTAAACAGAGTAGCATTACTTATTTGAATTGTACTGAAGAAAGCCCTTGAGCACCCAGAATAGGCGCAATTTAAGTGGCTGAAACATGTCAATCAAATCATAGGGTTGAATTACTCACCTGATTTTTAACCATACCCTTCAGGGGACGGGAATAAAGCTATCACAGTCCACCTGACAGGTATTTTTACTGTTTTCCTGTACTTCTGTCACACTAAAAACTGGGCATCCTTTCCCCTTCTCGTCTTTCCTACCAGCCCAACACCCACACAGCGCTTCCATCTTTGCACTCCTGCCATTGAATGCTCCAAGAGCTCCCCTGTTTTTCCAGGTTTGTATCCCACACCTCCGGGACTGATGAAGCATGCCACCAGGCTGTTGTGTGAGGGCTTTCGTCCTGAAAAAGAAAATCTTCCGTAGGGTTAGATGATTATTTGAACAATTAGGTGCACATCGTTATTTTATTTCCCCACAGGGTACCCTGAGTTTTAAAAAAAATCTATTTATATCTGTGTGAACATGCCTGATATTGAATCATCTTTGTTAGATCCTGCATCGTTCAAGGTGTGTGTGCTTATCACTCATTGCATTATTTAGATATTTTATATATTTAAAAAAAGACTGATTTATGGGTTTTGATGCACGTGTTCAGCAGAAACCTTAACAAACCTGATCTTACACATTTCCTCCAGCACACGCTGGACCACACTTCCTGCTTTGTGGTTACAGAATGTAAACACATCAGGCAAATGTAGAAAGCCACATTCAGCAGTATTTGAATTGTAAAATATATAGAGAATCTACACTTTTGTCATACATTGGGCTTCTTGTTTCTCTGCTTCTTTTCTTCTATATCTGACTAGCCTCTTGTACTCTGGTTGTCTCTCCATGAGGTTTTGATAATTTTCACTGTTTCAAAAAGCATTCTGTAGATATATCTAATACATTGTTGAAAGCCTATTGCTAATGACGTGTGTGCTTCCTCGTTTTGATGGGCATTAATGCAAGTCACGCTCAGCTCCTTCCTCAGTTTGACCTGCATTTCCCTTTGTGAGGAGCTCTGTGCTGGCAACCACTCTGAAGCATCGGTGTCCATAGATCTCCCTGAGAAGACCATGGAAGATGCTGGGAATAGTCCAAGTGTGTCCAGTGGCCTTTGGGTTGAGCATGTTCTGGTCCCCAGCCTGTTCCTTGGAGCCTGTTTCCTTGTTGGTGTGCCAGGGAATGCCTTTGTCATTTGGACCATACTCTGGAAGATAAAGGAGCACTCGCTCACCCTGGTGCTCATCCTGAACCTGGCGATAGCTGACTTTGTGGTCTTGATAACACTGCCACTCTGGATCCACTCACTTGCAAGTGAATGGCTCTATGGGCTCTTTGCCTGCAAGTTCCTCACCTATGTCATCTACTGCACTATGTACGCCAGCGTGTTCTTACTCACGCTGATGAGCGTCCATCGCTTCACGGTGGTGGTCTATCCGTTCACTGCTAGAGGATGGCAACGGAGGAACACCATGCTTGGAGTAGTGTTGGCCACCTGGGTCATTGCTATAGGGTTCTCCTCACCGGTCTTTCTGTTCCTCTCAACTGTAGAGATCAACGGGACTCTGGCGTGCAACACCTGGGTGTACGCTTCGGACATGCAGAAAATAACCAATTTACTGGTCCAACTTCTAATTTCTTTCGTGATCCCCTTCTTGACGCTGATAGTATGCTACACCTTGATACTGAGAAGACTCAGGCGCCTTAAATTCAAGGGGAAGAGCAAACCTGGGAAACTGATCGTCAGCATGATCATTGCATTCTTTGTCTGCTGGTTCCCATATCACATGCTTAACGTGTTGATCGTTTCTGGAATACTCCTGAGATCCTCGAGCCCAGAGACATCCGGGGCTTTGGAGAACGCTGCGAAGACCGGGGAAAACATCTCTGGCGCTCTCGCCTTCCTAAGCAGCTGCTTGAACCCAATTCTCTATGCATTCGCTGCTCGCAGTTTTCAAGGAGGTCTGAGAGGAACCAACTTTGCCAAACTCTTTGGGCAAATGGACGAGGAGATTGTGGAAAAAAACACAAAAGAATCGCACATCTCATCTGTTGCTACAGATGTACATCTACAGGACGTGTAGCCTTTCATTATCCTGTGAGTTTTCTGATTTTCACATGTGATCATATTGCCCCTTAATGTTAGGTTGTTTGTAAAAATGGTTTAAAGATAAGAATTTTTGGAGGGTCCCCTGATACATATTTTGCAAGAGAGGGGACTGGTCAAATGTATAAGATGAATCCTGAAAGTATGCATGTGCAGTTTGTCATAGAATACACACAAAAAGCAGAATGGTTTTTAACACTTGTGCAGACTTTTAGAGATCACTGATTGATCATAAATGACATCAATTTGTAGGATCTGGGGACTCAAGTCCCTCTCAGGAGCGCAAGCTTGCCCGTGCGTCTGACTGATTCAGAGCGGCACTCAACCTCCATATAAGGGTAATCCATAGAATTTCTGCTGCAACTGCCAAGAAGAGGGTAATTGGAAATTGTGCTGAACCATCCCCCCCAAAAAGAAAATAAGTATATATATATATATATATTATCTACTGGCGGTCGCCAGTAGATAGTTATAGTTAAAACCTATTATCCATAGGAAATCCGCGACATTCTATTTGAAATAACGTTGGCGCCGGTTGACGAATCTTCGTGAAAGTTTCCAACTTGTTGGGGCGCTCCGGTCCGCTCCTATCCTGAAAGTCTCGGGTGATACGTCAAGCGGGGGCCGAGAAAAAGGGGGTCCCAAAACGCATTTTCCCCATTCATTTTTCCATAGGAACCTTTAGTCGCAGCTACAGCCCGAACTGCTGAACGGAATTACACCAAATTTGGCAAAGAGGTAGCCCTTGGTTCAGTGTCGTGCCTTTTGCTTAAATGGTGTAAATCCGTTCAGTAGTTCCTGAGAAAATCAAAAGTAAAGTCACATATATATCTGGGCGGAGCCTAACCACACATGTCATCGTGAGATCTGATTGGCTGTCAGCACTTCATCCTGGAATTGCTGGCAGCCATCTTGGGACCAATATAAATGATAGTACCTCATTGAAATGCATTGTAGTGAATAGAAGATTTTCAGGGTCACCAAAAGGAGAACTATAAAGGGTGATAACAGGCTTTAGTTACATTAGAATTTATTTGTTGATGGTACCATACTAATTTTAGGAATTGTGGTGTATTCTAAGGTGATTTTACCATGTGAAAAACCTTCTGCTGGGATATCATGAATCATGTTTGAGAGAACACTATTTTCTCATGCTTGTCCCATGGAGGTTTGGAAGGTGCTCCAGAAGCTAAAATGAGAGCATATTTTCTGTAAATTCACATTATCTTTCTCACTCATGTGAGAATGAAGTCTGACATTCTCAGTAAAACATGTACATCCAACAAGGGCAGAGACTGTCAGTTGATTCCTTTGTGTTCTACTGCAGCTTCCCAGAGTGTTCTAAAGAACAACTAGAGTGCTAACAGCCTTACTTATGACAAAAGTATGGCACACCTGAAGCCATCTTGATTGGAATAAACTGGTAACACTTAAACAATTTAATTTAAAAAGGAACAAAATGATGGGGTTCATTTTGTCATAGAAATTATGGTTAGTGCTGTAGAAAGAAAAACTTAGGACATGTTTCAAGTGTGATCTCAAATATCTTCCTGTTATATTTCAACAGGAGCAGCCTGCCAGTTGATGCTT